>PVJD01011348.1:0-46917 GCA_004026545.1 Mormoops blainvillei | reverse complement strand
TTTACACTAAAATATATTTTTAAAATGTTAGGCTTTCCAGGTGAAATGGGATGACAACAATGGGCTACCATTATGACTTGGTAACATCATATGGTGCTGAGTACTGGCTTTCCCTCTTAGAGTGCGCATGTACCTTCCAGTTTGCCACAGTCTGCACCATTCCTTATTATTTTACCTGCTCCTCACATTTCTTCTATCTACCAGTTCCCTGGGGTCATGTCTGCAGACTTCCAGCAACTGTGACTCTTCCTCCAGAGCAAAGTCAGGAACTTTGCCTATTTGCCTGTTAATATCCTTGCTCCAAAGGAAAGCCATGTTCATGAGGGATATACCCCAGATGCCCTCAATTTAAAGGCAGATTGTATCGTGATCTTCTAATAACCAGAAATAGAACCTGATGAACTAGGTGAACTGTTAGGAGTGATTGTAAGTAGCTTTGTGTTTCAAATATCTGAATGAGTTCTCCATAACTTACTCCTCTAACAAAAGAAGAAACATTAAAATGAAGGCACATGGGACCCAAATAATACATTTGCTGTTACCATATTCTAAATGTACAGGGGAGAATACCATCATGGAAAAGAGACTGGATCTTTGAATGAAGCAAAAGCCCAGAGTCTCAAGAGTTGGAGAGCACTGGCAGGTGTCTTCACAGCTGTACAGCTAAAATCTATGTTACATGTCATCTACAAGTGATAGATAACATTACATCTTGGCCCAAATTTTTAATGGGACCTCAACCTTATTTTTCAGATTTGTGACAGTCTGGATGGAAGGAAACATATTTTCATGTTTATATCTTTGGCACATCACCCAATTTTTAAAATATTTTCTTTTCTCATCTTTTTTCCTTCTTTCCCTCCCTTCTCTCAAGTCCTGTGATGTTTGAATGTGAATATCTTTATTGGCATGAAAGAATGGAACCACTTGTGGAATTTTCTTTCTCCCATCTCAGATAAATAAACAACATTACTTAATTGTTACATGTCATAATTTTTTTAATTGTCAAAACAATCTAGAATTCACATCTGCATCCAAAGTTGAGAGCTATCAGCATTCTTAATGAAGCCTGATCTTTAACTGAAATGTTTTCTTCATTAAATGAAATTGATTCATTTGAACAATTTTGATGCAAGGCTTAATATTATCTTTTGTAATCTGTTTAGTCACTCCTAATATTCCTAAACGTTTCACATTTTAATAAGGAATTTGAGAAAACAATGAATATTAAACAGTTTTCAAGCCCTTTTACCTACTCTATAAATACAAGAACACATTGAATTTTGTGTTCTTATCATATTCTAATACTTTCGTGTTATGTTTTGAGACTATAACCAAAGAAATTATTTGATTTAATTTGATGGTTTCCCTTTATTTTCCCTACTTCTCTCTCTCTTTTTCACATACACATATCAGAGGACTACTCCATTCTAGTTCTATAACAATCCACTGTTATTTTAATTTTAATTTTTTGTTCTCTTAAATTAATTCCTGAATCTCCAAACATATTCTCTTTAAGTAGCTTCTCATCTCTGCAGAGCCACTATTTCTTCTGAACTCTATAACCAGACAGAACAGCCCAGGATATACAATTTTCCTGGTGAAATCATTAGCAACATTCTATTTTCAAACTAGAAGAATCAGTTAGTGTTGATGACAAGTCGTCAAAATTATAGTGTGGTAAAACCAAGGGACATTCATTGCGTTTTGCCATTCGATCCCAGGAGTGTGGCAATGTGCGGTTTGAGTCCCTGGAGTCAACAATTCCCCTCCACTGAGATGCCTCCTGAGTGTTTCTCAGCTTCTTATTCTTCAATTTCAGGTGGTCAGTCCCAGGAAGAGGACCCGAGGGTCCTTTTTCTTGATTTCCAGATTTCTTTCAATGCACATCAAGTTTCTTCTTCTCTGGGAATGTCAGTTAAGCTCCCAATCTACAAATGCTCAAAAGTCTTTCAATCATTAAAACAGAAGCAATTAGGGAAAATTTCCACCATTGCTCTAGGGTCACTGACATATAGAAATGATTTCTAAAAATCAATTTTTATATATTTTTCTTTAAAAAATTAAATATTTTGTTCCTCTGCTTTTTAAGTTAAGGGCAGGAAAACTAAAGATTTATTCAACACATACAAGAAATATTTTAAAAAGATCCCCCAGGTTCATTTTATGTCCAGTTTGGGGCAAAGAGTGAAGACATAAGCAATAGTTAAGAAAAAGTCTAGAGGGGGAAAGAAGCTACATAGGGAGGAAAGTGAAATGCAGATGGAGCAAGAGAGACAAAGGGAAAAGAAGAGACAAAGCACAATAGTCACTAGGGGAGAAAGAAGGCAGAAGGTTTCAGTGGGTTGTGAAGTAAAAATTACAAGCTGCAATTCACAAGGACCATAGATTCGAGAATGTTATCATCATTCAATCAATGATTATACACTCAGTCACTGAATACCTGCTGTGCACCTAGGTCCTCTTCTAGGCATACGGTACACTGTAGTGAACAAAATTAAGTATCTCTCTTTTGAAACTTATAGATAATAAACAAGAAAATATTTTTAGATATTCTGTTAAGATAAAAAACAAAACGTTTAGTGACTGAACCAGCTATTTTAGATTGCGTGATCAGGAAAGTCTCTGAGGTGGTGAAATTTAAGCTGAGATCTAAATAGCAAGAAGGAGCCAACTAAGTGATATATGACAATCGTTCCAGGCCAAGGAAAGAGTGGTACAAGTCTTTAAGGCAAGAAGGAACTTATTAAATTTCAGGAACAGTCTAAATGTGAGCGTGGCTGGAACATAAGGAACAAATTAAAAATGAGGAGTCACTCAATATAATGTCAGAGGTGTAAGCAAAGGCTGAATCATGAAATAGGGCAGAAAAGAGTCAATTAACTTGCTAATGGATTGGATATGAATGACGAGAGGAAGAGAATAATCAGATGTTTGCTGGGACTTGGGATTGAGGAGTAAGTGGGTAATGTCGTTTACTAACCTGAGAAAGCGTAGAGAGAGCACAAGTTTTCAGTTTTTGATGAATGTCAAGATGTCTGTTGCATGTGGTACTGAGTGGGTGAGGAACCAGAAGGCCTTTTTTGGACATCTTAAGTCTACAATGTCTAGTAGACATCCAAGGGTCAGTGTTGTGTAGTTAATTGGATATAAAACTCTAGAGTTCTCATTAAAATTCTTAATTACTGGAATTGCCTCCTCTGCAGATTTTCTACTACTCAGATACTTTAACATGAGAAAAATAAAAAAGGAAATTGGTGGAATAGATTCTCTGCAACATCATCTTGGTAATCAAAACAATACTAGCATGACCTGAGGAGAGAGGGTTAATGGCAGAAAGAAGGGGAAGGGGCAAGCCGAGGAAGGCGAGTAGAGGACTCCTGGGCGCGGACAAGGTGGGGGGTTGGCTGTGGGAGTTGGCGGGGATGGGGCAGGGGGACACAATGGGGAAAAAACAGAACAACTGTAGCTGAAAAACAATAAAAAGAAATACTAGCCGTAGATCAGATGAAATCGAATTTACTGTCAAACTAATCACCGAATCCTGAAGTTCCTTGTCCCAGCAGAAAGAAAACACATTTTCCACTTGGAAATTTGAGACATTGGGAGCCTTTAATACCCCTGATACATTGTTGTAAATACAAATAGAGCCGAATAAAGAAAAATAAGAAAGGGGGTTGCCTTAATTTAAATAAATTAACTTGGTGGGAAAAGTTCTCCTCAGGGATAAATATTTTCTGTGCAGCCTCCAGACTTGGAATACTAATCATACCTTACAAAATATGAAGATGCCATGTACATTTGTCATTTTGCTTATGTTGATATATAAAGTTAACATGTAGGTTTCTTGTGAACTTTTTAGTAATATAAAATATTAACACTGTGGGAGAAAATTGAAAGCCACAATATTTTATTGTGAAAAGTTATCTATATCATTCACGGAATATTTCACATCAGTACAATGTACAAGTCCAACTTAAGATAGAATATTCTTTTGCTAGTCACATTGTCTTAGCAGTCAAAACAAAACACAAAAACAAACATTAACCTGGTGCTAGCAGGAAAAACAGGTCTTTTTTTTCTGTGGTGGAAACATTGCTCCATGAGATTCTATTTAAAATAATTCTTAATACTTTTAAATAAAATTCAAAATGTTCTACTTAACGCTGTACTTCATTGAGAAGTTCCACCATTTGAAATGGAATGCCTGGCAACCATAGTACATTGTTTTAAATCTGCATAAAAACAAAACAGGCAATTTTGGGCAGGCTACATGCATACAGTAAACAATAATTAACTAAAGTGTAGGAGAAATGTGTTTCGAGAAGTTTAAAAGGAAGTTAACTTTTCAATTGAGTTTAAAAATAATGTATTCACTTGCTCTAGGGGGTCTATTGGTGAAAATATTGCTACATGGAATATCTGAGATTTTTCTGCCTATGTTCTTCTCTAGGACTTTCATGGTGTTGTGACTTATATTTAAGTCTTCTCTCCACCTTGAATTTATTTTTGTGTATGGTATAAGTTGGTGGTCAAGTTTCATTTTTTTGCATGTAGCTGTCCAGATGTCCCAACGCCATTTGTTGAAGGGGCTATTTTTACTTCATTTTATGCTTCTGCCCCCTTTGTCAAATATTAATTAACCACAGAGAGATGGGTTTATTTCTGGGCTCTCTGTCCTGTTCCATTGATCTCTGTGTCTGTTCTTATGCCAGTACCAGGCTGTTTTGATTACAATGGCCTTGTGTTACAGTTTGATGTCAGGTATTGTGATCCCTCCTACTTTGTTCTTCTTTCTCAAAATTGCTGTGGCTATTTGGGGTCATTTAGGCTTCCATATAAATTTTTGAAATGTTTATTCATTTCAAATGTATACCTGTGAAATATGTCATTGGTATTTTAATAGGGATTGTGTTGAATCTATAAATTGCTTTGGGTAGTACGGACATTATGATGATGTTAATTCTTCCAATTCCTGAACACAGTATATGCTTCCATTTATTTGCATCTTCCTTAATTTCTTTCTTTAGTGTTGTGTAGTTTTCTGAGTATAGATCTTTTACCTCCTTGGTAAGGTTTATTCCTAGGTACTTTATTTTTCTTGTTGCTATAACAAATGTGATTTTTTCTTATTTCTGATTCTGATGTTTCATTGTTGGTGTATAAAAATGCCTTTGATTCCTCAGTATTGACTTTGGATCCTGCTGTTTTGCCAAATTCACTTATTAGGTCGAGTAGTTTTTTGGTGGAGCCTATAGGGCTTTCTATGTACACTATCATGTCATCTGCAAAGAGTGACAGTTTTACTTTCTCCTTTCCAATGTGAATGCCTTTTATTTGTTTTTCTTGTCTGATGGCTGTGTCTAGGACTTCCAATACTATGTTGAATAGATGTGGTGAAAGTGCACATCCTTGTCTTGTTCCTGATGGTAGTGGGAAAGCTTTTAGTTTTTTGCCATTGAGTATGATGTTGGCTGTAGGTTGTTTATATATGATCTTTATTATGTTGAGGTATGCTCCCTCTACTCCCACTTTGCTGAGTGTTTTTATCATGAATGGGTGCTGTACCTTATCAAATGCTTTTTCCACATCTATTGATGTGATCATGTGAATTTTGTCTTTCCTTTTGTTTTTGTGATGTGTTATGTTTATTGATTTGTGAATATGGTACCATCCCTGCATGCCTGGGATGAAGGAAAGAATAAACAAATGTGACCTCATCAAAATAAAAAGCTTCTGCATGGCTAAAGAAAACATCAGTAAAATGAAAAGGGAACCAACTGTATGGGAAAATATATCTGCCGATGATACCTCGTACAAGGGTCTGATTTCCAAAATATATAAAGAACTCACATGACTCCACTTCAGGAAGACAAACAACCCAATTAAAAAATGGGCAAGGGACCTGAACAGACACTTCTCCAAGGAGGATGTACACAGGGCCCAGAGACACATGAAAGGATGCTCAGCACCACTAGCCGTCAGAGAGATGCAACTTAAAACCACAATGAGGAACCACATCACACCAGCCAGGATGGCCATCATAACCAAATCAACAAACAACAAGTGCTGGCAAGGTTGTGGAGAAAGGGAACCCTAGTGCACTGTTGGTGGGAATGCAGACTGGTGTAGCCCCTGTGGAAAACAGCATGGAATTTCCTCAGGAAACTAAAAATGAGCTGCCTTTGACCAGGCAATTCCACTGCCGGGATTATACCCTAAGAATCCTGAAACACCAATTCAAAAGAACCAGTGCACCTCAATCTTCATAGCAGCTCAATTTACAATAGCCAAGTGCTGGATGCAACCTAAGTGCCTGTCAGTAAATGAGTGGATCAAAAAACTGTGGTACATTTACACGCTGGAATACTACACAGCAGAAGGAAAGAAGAAGCTCCTGCCCTTTGTGACAGCATGGATGGATCTGGAGAGCATTATGCTAAGTGAAATAAGCTAGTGGTGTATGACAAATACCATATGATCTCACATATAAATGGAACCTAACCAACAAAACAAAGCAAGCAAAATATAACCAGAGACACTGAAATAAAGAACAAATTGACAGTAAACAGGGCAAAAGGGAGAGGGGTAATGGTGGAAAACAGGGGAAGAGCCATCAAGGAACATGCATAAAGGACACATGGACAAACCCAAAGGGGGTAGGTTCAAGGGTGGGATGCAGGGATGGGTGGAGTAGGGGGCAGTTGTGGGGGGAAAGTGAAGACAACTATACTTGAACAACAATAAAAAAATAACTTATTCAATACATTTATTTTTATTGCATCTGAGGAAGGGTTTATGGGAACTCCCCAAATTTGTAGTTGACTGGGAGCCCCATTTGCTGCTGCTGTCTGAATTAAGGACAGTCATGTGGGACTGTGACCTTAACTTGTAGAGTCTGTGCTAATTCCAGTTAATTAGTGTCAGGATTGAACTGACACTCAGTTGTTGTTAGAGAATTGGTTGTTGTTGGTAGAGAAAACCAGTGTGCATTTTGTTTCAGAGAAAATGTCATGCACCATTTCTCTCCTAGTTTCCTAATGTTGTTACATATTCTTTCATTCAATTATACATTCATTCATATTGTATTTTCATGTCTTTTATATTTACTATCATTTATATGGATTCAGTATAAACAAAGAAAATTCTAGCATGTGTTCTTGACACAACTTAAATCCATAATTGATTTTTCCTCCAATACTTAGGTATAATTTGATTTGTTTTTAATAAAAATATATTTGCAAGTTACTTAATAAATGAATGATTGAACCAATCAATGTATTTCAACACTTTTTATTGCAGCATTGGTTTGTAAAAGCCAAATTTAATTGAAAATGAAATACACACACACACACACACACACACACACACACAATACCAAAATAAATAACTGCCATTCCTAACTAAAACCTGCATGTGGAAACTAAAGATAAAAGCAGAAACCTGCCTTTGCCTTATCACAACCCCCCCATTCTCTCTTCAGGTAACTGTTATTATTACTATGATTTCTATCATTCCAGACTTTTTCCCTATATGCTTACATGCTTTTGACTGATTGATTGATTGGATAGACAGATAGATAGACAGACAGACAGATAGAATCTAGAACCATAGAGCACTGTCTTGTGTAAATGTGTGAGTTCCAGGGGTGTCCAGCATTTTGGTGTCTCTGGGCCACACTGGAAGAAGAAAAGTTGTCCTGGGCCACACATTAAATACATTGTGACATGTAATCACAAACAATCTAATAATATTTTAAGTACTTTTACAATTTTGTGTTGGGCCACATTCATAGTCATCCTGAGCCACACGCAGCCTGCGAGCCACAGGTTGGACACTCCCGGCAGTTATTCCACAAGTATCTTCATTTAACAATATGTCTTGAAGTTCACTCCATACCAAGATGCCATTGGCTCATTCTTTTGAACTGCTGAGTAGTATTTGTAACATGGTTATGCCATATTTGTTCACCTACTTCCCCAGGAGTGGAAATTTAGATTGTGAACAAATAGTTCAGTATTATAAAGTTAACCTTTAAACACCCTTTAAAAGATATTTAAAATGCCTCTTTGGATACATGTCTAAGTAATTTTACAATCTAAAAATTTGGAAATAAAATGTTAGGCTAGAATATATATTCATTTTTAATTCACTTAGATTATGAAAACATTTCCCAAAAATGACTGTCACAATTTACACATCCAGCAAAGTATATAGAAAGTACTATTATTAGGCTTTTAAAAGTTTTACCAAATTGATGAAGGTGAAATATATTTGTTTTAAACTGCAATTCTTTAATTACTCATGACTGAGCATATTACATTTGTTCATTAGCTATTTTAATTTTTCTTCTATGAATTGCTTATTCCTAACATTTGCCCATTTTCCTACCTAGTTTTTTGTCTTTTTTATGTAACAATATTTTATGTATTCTGGATGCTAAATCTTCATTTTATATATGACTATATTTTCTATCAAACTTATTTTGCTTTTTAATGTTGGCATCTTGTTACATCACAGTGTTTTTTAATTTTGATGTTAAAAGTTGTTTAAGTATAAAAGATTTTACAAGGCTTTCACTAACATTCTAAGAATATTTTCAGCATGTTAATCATCAGTCAGTAAAACACCAAAGTAAATTTTCTCATGTTTTAAGAGGACTAAGCCACATATTTTCTGAAAGTTATATATTTAATTTTTTTATTTCAATAATAACAATAGTTAAATGTATAATGTTACTTCAAACATGTTTCAAGATAAAGGGGTTCTATAAATCAGTTGGAAAGACAGGGCAGTTACATGTCATTTGGAAAAAATTCTAATTAAATCCTCACTGCACATCATATACAAATATAAACTCAGACAAATTAACAAATTAAAAGTTTAAAAGAAGTATCAAGCCACAACATTTACAGGACAAATGAATATTTCTCTGATCTTGGTAGGGTAGGATTTTAGGATTAAAAATTATGGAATAAGTTACAAGAAGTAAAAGAAATAAATCTGACTTATGAATGACCCTTCAAATGTTAACATAAGCTAAAAATTTAAATAAATATGATAAACAAAGGGTAACATTTTGGCTTACAAGAAACAAATGTAAACTGATAAGAAAATATAAAGATACCTAAGGGATAACTGAATAATGAACTTAAACTGTTCACAAAGGCAAAAACACAAACAATAAAATATTAATCTAAGACATTCAATTAAACTGCAAGATGCCAATTTTTGCTGGATTTAGTTCGAAATGAGCTAACCCTGGTTGGAATGAGAATTGTAGTTTGGATGAAGGTTAGAAGAACACAAACCTTCGCAGCTTATATAGATGACACAAACTTTCACAAAAGCCACACAGCAGATGTCAACAACGTGAAAATGTTCAAGCATTTTGCCTAGGATTATTCATTTTAATAATTGAGTCCAAAGAGACAATTCAAAATGCAGATTAAAAAATTTAGCAGAAATATTTTTCATACTATTAAGAATAAAAGCCAAAAAAGGCAAAAAGAAATAACTTACAGCTTTGACATTATTAATTTATTCAATAAATATTTATTGACCACCGAAAATGTCCCAGAGCCCTAAAGTAGCTAAAGATTTAGTGTTGGAAAAAACACACAAGGACCCCTTGTTACAGGGGAGCCAGGACAAACAGAGAATGAATGGCGTCATCAGTCATTCCCCCAGAGACTCCCTCTGCGGATCTGGGGAAGAGCTCTGAAGGCAGAGGAGACAGCAGTGCAAAGGCCCTGAGTTCCCAGAACAAATTTAATTTTGGGGTATTTGCAAAAGAGAGAGAGAGAGAGAGAGAGAGAGAGAGAGAGAAAGGAAAGGAGGGAGAGAGGGAGAAAAATAGAAAGTAACAAAATAAAAGCCCATATGACAGCATTGTGTTAAAGTTATTCCACTGTAGGAGAATGACTAAACAATACATGTATTCTGTAAAGGACCGTTTAGCACTGGAAATGATGTATGTTTGTTCACAAAGGGTGTTTAGTAACATGACAAATGCTAATGATAAAATGTTAAGCAAAAAAAGCACATAAAATTGTATATATTACATTGACAGAACTATGGGGAAAAATGCATAGAAGATCCACTGGAAAAAAGAAACACAACAATGTTAAGAATAATTGCCCATAAGAGAGGGTGGTAGGATTTTTTCCTTTTTTTTAAATTGCATTTTATTCTTTTCAAATTTTCTATGAAGACAGCATATTTAATAAGCCAGGAATGCTTAAAACTGGAGAATAAAGAAAATATATCCAGTGAGCATTTAATTCAGCAAAAAAAAGGAAAAAAAAAGTTTAAAGCTACTTATCCTACATTCCTTCATGTACACTACAGAGATTTTTCATTACCTTCTGCTAATAGAACACCATTTTACTCTTCTTAACACATGCCTTTTTATTTTGCTGTCTTACTGACACATTTCACTAAAGTCATATTCTCAGAGGTTCTGGAACAAGACATTTAGGCAGACTTCATATCACTGTGTCTCATCTCACTCTCCTCCATCCTACTCTCACCAGCTAAATTTAATAAGCTGAAATAGGAGAGAATTTGAGTGTCAGCTTTGCTCAGATGATGGAAGAGCTTGACAGCAACTCCATCCCCTTGTAAAAACTCTCAGTCAGCATGAAACCTACTTAGTATAATAAACACCACAGCATGAACTATTTTTGCAGGTGAGTTGTCCTGTGGGCAGCCCACCCATAAATTAAGAGGGCAGGCTAGCACAAGAAAAGTGGCTCCGACAAGAAGAGGGGGAAATGGAGTTTAGCCCCAAACCCCCCACTGACTGAAGGTCACAGGCCTGTTGAGACTGACAATTCATTATAATTTATTAGTGAGTGCATTTTTCCTTAAACCAGCAGGAGCGTTAGAACCTGACATATTACTTTTAAAAACTCAATAGAAACTAAAAAAGGTTTTCAAGGCCATGAAATATTTGGAGGACCAGAAAGGGAGAGAAGGTTTATAGCCTGTCAACCAAACTTCGATTTTCCTAAAAAGCAAAAGGACTTGCAAAGTGTTATTAGTGGACGCTATCATAGTGAAATGAAGAAGCTACCAGGAACCTTCCTCTAACTTACAGTCAACAGAGTTTCTAGCAATATTATAAAATATTCAGCAAGCATTAACAGCTTATGTTATTATTAATGTTAGTGGTTCTAGCCCTATTTTCAACTCCCAATTTGAACTAACTTCACTATAATTTGATCTTAATCTTGCAACAATCCAACATGTCTTCAAAAAGAGCATTTAAAAAGTGTATTCCGTGTAATATCCGAACGGCATGCTATGGGGGAAATAAAAGGATTCTCTGGATAAAACGGGGAACCACTGGGTACTCTACCTCCTCCCAACCTCACGCTTCCCTCTCAGAGTCTCAGTACACATTAGCATATTAAAGGGTTTGAGAAACCGGTAGGTACAGAAAACTGTTTCTTCATTGAAACCAGGACTAACTGCTGAATGTTTTTGTACAAGTTATCTTTTAACACTAAGGCCCCAGAGACATTTGAAACAAGCTTTCTTAGAATAATTTGCCTGCCTATCAGAATTACAATGAAGAAAACAAATTTTTTCCAAGCTAGAATGGTCCAGCCATTAAACGCTCATGAAAAAACTAAGTACGTGCATTATTATTTGGTGGCATCTGTTTCACTTCCAGAAATTCTAAAGTCTTGTTTGTTCTAAGCATGATTGGGATCTCAGTATCAGGCTGAGAACTGAGTGGCACATCCCATGGCCAAGCTCCTCTCTCCCCCTCTTTCTCTCTCTCCTCCCCTTCTATAAAAAGTCACATGATATGAAAGGGCATACAGCAGATGCCATGATATTCAACATGTGTTTCCTTCCTTAGGGTACACCTGGCATATAGTCATGAGACCAACAACCAAATCATTACTTTGTTTCTGAATTCCAGAGTTCCTACAAAATGCAAAGTCCAATGAGAACATAGGAAAATATTAAATATTTTTGTTCCACTGGCTGAGCAACCTGATTTGGCCCACATGACATTTGAATTTCTACCAGGGTTGGCTAATGCTTCTTTGTTCTTTCTGAATTGAAATGGAAATGTAGCTACAGTGATACTGAGCAGAGGCAGTGATTTAATCCAAGAATGAGAGTCATCCGTGATGTGGGAATAGTCAGTTTGTGAGTCAAGTCAGATGTACTTTTTCCTAGTTCCACCTTCAATGAATTTAGATGAAGTGTTCATAGTATGTGGATATAGCACACTGCCTATGAGTTTACAGTAAATAGAATGAAAGAAAAACACATGAAAGCATTCAAATGTGCCGTTATTATTCCAATTACTAAAACTGCTTAGAATACTCATTAAGTTTTCTAGAGTTTGCTGTTTATCGTCCTTTCTCAGTTTAACATGTCATCACAATTCCTAAGATGTTTCCTTTCTTAAAGCCCAGAATAGACCCCAGGGCTTCCTCCCAGTTAAAGTGGGTATGCTAAGCCATGTGTAATAGATTAGGGAAAATTATATCTACAACTTGTTTTAAATGTAATGTGCTTTCCCCGATGACAACAGGAGAAAAAACTACACTCTGAATAACAAAGCATTTGACAAAGGCCCACTCAGTGAGGGAGACAAAGAATGGAAGGCTCAAAGGCCGCTGACTGATGGCCAGCTTTTGCCTCTCTCCTGTTCACGCTGTTTATCCGCAACCTGGAGGAGGAGGGCCTCAAGCCAGAGAAGCAACAGTGACCATGGGTGACAGAGGAGAGCTGAGAAAAAATGATAAACATCCTGTTATGGAGTAAACACTGATGGAGGGGGTATCTAGACCCGAGACCGGGGTGGGTAGGGGAAGAAGAGGTAAGGTAAGAGAAATGGCAACAGTATGGGCTCTGGCATAAAATGGCCTGAGTTCAAACCCCGACTCAGCCTCTTACTGTGTGTCTCTGGGCAGTTACCTAATCATTCTAAAATTCAATGAATGGATTAATAGAATTATCTAATAGGATTACAGTGACTGGGTGTGACCATTCACATAAGCAAAAAATAGAGTCTAGCATGTTGTTGGCCTTCAATTGGTATTCCTTATTATTAAGAGAGCATGCCCTGGCTGGTATAGCTCAGTGGATTGAGCATCAGCCGGTGAACCAAAGGGTTGCTGATTTGATTCCCCAGTTAGGGCACATGCCTGGGTTGAGGGCCAGGTCCCCAGAAGGGGGCGCGCGAAAGGCAAACACACATTGATGTTTCTCTCCCTGCCTTTCTCCCTCCCTTCCCCTCTGTTTAAAAATAAAATAAATAAAATCTTTTTAAAAAGAGAGCGAGAACACACTCTTTCTTCATGTATTCTGTGAAAGGGCGGGGGACAGACTATGCTATATAACTAAAAAGGACAAAACCAGTAACAGGGGATACAAAGAGACAGAGGTAAATTCAAGAGAAGAAAGAAATCAATAAAGCATGAAAATAAAATTGTGAATGAAGAGTAGGATGTGTCTCTTCTATTTCCAGCTACATTTGATGTCATCCACCTATGGAACATAGTGTCTCCCCAGTAGTGCATTTGGAGGTATCCCAGCAGAAGATGGCACTTACATTAATAGACGTTGAGGAAATTTCTCTGTTAATTCATAGATCAGTGATGTGTTCTACTCCAAAATTTTATGACCAATAAACACATATCTATACTACACACACACACACACACACACACACGCACACACTTCTAAGAATCAATACCTATAGATTCTTCATAAGGGAAAGAAAGAACCAAAGTCTATTAACCTGAATGTTTGATGTGACTTCCCTAATAAATGTAACACACACACACACACACACACACACACACACACACACACACCAGAACTTAAATGAGACAGAAATTTCTTTCACATATCAAAGCAAGTGTAAGCACTTGGAGCTGCTTTGCTTGCTCCTTCTCTCCTGTTGCTCTGACATCCACAGCACATCACATTGTCACTAGCACTCCTGCACAAATTTGAACAAGGTTGTAAGAAGATACAGGTAAACCTCTTTTAATATTGCTAAGATATTGTGCACTCTGCAGAGACATTGCCCTAAACAAGCATCCTGTATCTTTTCCCTCTATGGGCATTTTTATCCATTTTTGAGGATTCAGAGGTAGAGGCAGAATGACCAAGACTGATATTGAAAGGAAAAATAAAGTTCAGAAGAGGATTGGAACCTGAGGCTTCAGAATGCCTTGGCGGTCAAAGAGGTCCTTTCAAAGCCCAAAGCTGCTTGCGCTCTCTCATCAGCATCATTGTAGAGACACCTACCACCCATGATCTAAGTTGCGAGAAGCACCAGCCTTTACCAAAGGACTCTAATGGATAAAAGTGTCTCCAGGCAGCTGTAAGCAGCTGCCTACTAGACATAAAATAAGACATGTGGCAGCTGGGAAGACTAAATAGCCAAAATAATGCATTTGACTTTCATTGCAAGAGGTACCTCTCCATCAAGAGGGATTATGCAATAGGGGCCCATATCATACCCGGAGCCAAGGCAAAGCCTAATATGGAAGTCCTCTTGGTCTATAAACTTCTGCATAGGTTTCCCAGGTTCTTCTCAGAACACCCAGGGTGTCATATAAATGAGATTCTGCAGTAATCTGTATTGACTGTCCTTAAAATCCCAGCTTGAAGTGTTACACACATTCTGGCAAAGGATGCAAAGGGAAGCAGGTGTGTTCTTAGCTCAAAAGCAGGCCAGTGGCTGGGATGGTTATTACCCAGGATTAAGCTTAACTACATTACCTCTTTTTATTCTGACACACTTAAATATTTACTACCCTGTATTGATTCGAACAGACTATATTGCTATCTCCAACCCATATTTCTAAACACCCAAGAAAATAACAAAGGCACTCCCTCAAATTGTTTCAATATCCATATGAGATTGCCCAAGATCTTCACAGAAGCCGATTTCAGATGTGATGCCATTATGTCACAATTTTACACAGATATGAAATGGAAGACCATCATCAACACATAATTAGAATAATTTCATTTCAATTTAATAAGTGACACCAGTGTTTACTGGTCAATATGATTTGAATCTTCTTTTATTCCACACAGAAACAACAGAAAAAGTACCAGGTATTTTATTGTTGCTACTGAAAAATTATGTGGGAAAAAAATTTAAGCCATTTTTCAGAGTTTTCCATTGAGATTAGACATCTCTAAAAAGTTGTACTAACGTCTCTTAGGGAAGAGGATGGAGAATTTCTTAATAACTAGGCATTTCAGGGAGAATACATAAAATTCCAGATAATTTTTATGAACACATTTTTTCTTTATGTAAGGAGAGATTTTTAATGTATAAAATGAGACCCCTTGAAATTAGATTTGTGAAAATATTTAAAGTCACTAATACCAGCATAAAAGTAAAATCTTCTAAACAGTTGGAACAGAAGCTGCTGCTCATCAGCAACATTGGCGACTTTTATTGACGTCTAATGTTTCCAAAGGATGTTTCTCATGGTGTTGCCTCTAGTCAGTCCCTTTAGCCCCCGTTGTCACACAGCATTTTCTTCTAGCTAAGAGAAAAAGATCAGTTTAGCTACCTAGGGACTGAAAACACTCACAATTTGGAGAATGTAGTTGGAAATACAAAATTACCATGCAACTTTAAAAATACTTGGAATACTGAGTTGGTGCTTTCCAAGAAGTCACACAGGGGCACTTTGGGGCTGAGCTTGCAAGTCTATTCCCAAATGAAAGTTGGTAGTTCTGCTTTGTATAGTTGCCATATTCAGGCGGGTCTCTTGTAATGTACTCTGAGAGGATGGCAGTTGGGTCCTATGGGGTTCCTTTTGCATGAACATAAAAAGGCAGTGTGATGAAGGTAAGTGTATAAAACTTATTCTTTTGGATTATTACAAGTTAAATATGAAAGGCAAGTTTTTCAAATTTTCAGAATTAAATAATGAAGAATACATCTATGACCTTGCAAAGGAAATGATTTCTTTTTTTATAGTATATGCTATTGATTATGCTGTTACAGTTGTCCCAGTTTTTCCCTCTTTGCCCCCACCCCCGCCAGGGCGCTCTCCTCCATTACTCCCCCCTCAGTTCACATCCATGGGCTGTGCATATAAGTTCTTTGACTTCTCCATTTCCGATGCTTTTCTTAACCTTCCCCTGTCTATTTTGTACCTACCAATTATGCTTCTTAATCTCTGTACCTTTCCCCCCATTCTCCTCCTGACCCCTCCCAGCTGATAACCCTCTAAATGATCTCCATACCTATGATTCTGTTCCTGTTCTGCTTGTTTACTTAGTTTGTTTTCGTTTTTTAGATTCAGTTGGGAGTTGGGAGTTTGTTGTCATTTTAACGTTCATAGTTTTGATCTTCTTTTTCTTAAATAAGTCCTTTTAACATTTCATATAATGCAAGGGCTTGGTGATCATGAACTCCTTTAGCTTTGCCCTGTCTGAGAAGCACTTTATCCACCCCGTAATTCTAAGTGAAAGCTTTGCTTGATAGAGTAATCTTGGTTGTAGGTCCTTGCTTTCCATCACTGTGAATACTTCTTGCCAGTCCCTTCTTGTCTGCAAAGTTTCTTTTGAGAAATCAGCTGATAATCTTATGGGAACTCCTATGTATCTAACTATCTTCTTTTCTCTTGGTGCTTTTAAGATTCTCTTTTTATCTTTAACCTTTGGCATTTTCATTATGATGTGTCTTAGTGTAGACCTCTTTGTGTCCAACTTGTTTGGGGCTCTCTGTGCTTCCTGGAGTTGCATGTCTGTTTCCTTTGCTAAATTAGGGAAGTTTTCTTTTATTATTTTTTTCAAATAAGATTTCAATTTCTTGCTTTCCTCTTCTGCTTCTGATTTGGGTGATTTGGATGTTGGCATTTTTGGAGATGTCCCACTGTCTTCTTATTCTCTCCTCAGTTTTTTGAATTCTTGTTTCTTCACTCTGTTCTGATTGTTTATTTCTTTCTCATTACAAAATCATTGATTCGAACCCCAGATTCTTTCCCTTCACTGTTGGTTCCCTGTGGATTTTTCTTTATTTCACTTAGTGTAGCCTTCATTTCTCCCCTTACACTTTCACCATGCACAGAGAGTTCTCTGATCATCCATATCACCAGTGTTTTGAGCTCTGCATCTGATAGGTTGGCTATCTCTATTTTGCTTAGTTCTTTATCTGGGGTTTTGTTCTGTTCTTTCATTTGGGGCATATTTCTTTGTCTCCTCCATCTGCCAGCCCCCCTGTGTTTGTTTCTGTGTATTAGGTAGAGCTGCTTTGACCTCCCGTCTTAGCACACCTGTTAAGTTGTACGAGGTGGAGTGTTAGGTATTCACCAGGGCAGGGCAACCTGCTCCACCACTTTGTGGCTCTGAATGTTGGGGAGGAGTCTGAGAGGAGACAATGTTGCTGAGGCTTGCTCGGCATTCACCCCATTTCTAGTCCCTTCCCATATGCACCTGGCACCCCTCCAGCTGCTGCCCCAGTGGTGATTCCCAGAGTGGGTCAGCTCTGGAACTGTGAAGGCCCTTTAAACAGCCTCTCCCAAGAAACCAGCAATTTCTTCCACCATCCCAATCCCCAATGGTTTTTATAGCCAGAAGTTATGAGGCTTTATTTTCCTAGCACTTTAACCCTGAGCTGTGCAGTCTGCCTGGGGCTGGGATGGCTCACTCACAAGGTATCCCACCCAATTTTATCCACCACACATGAATGTGGAACTGCTCATTCCACTGGCTGCCTCACCACCACTGCCTCGCCATTACCACACTGCCCTCTTGACCCCAGCTCCCCAGCTCCACCCCTCCTACCCATCTGGATGAGTATGGCTTCTTTAAATCCTTGGTTGTCAGACTTCCATGCAGTTCAATTTTCTGGCAGTTCTGGGTGTTTTTTGTTTTGAGGTTAGTTGTGATCTTTCTTAAGGTTGTGCAAGGAAGTGAAGGGAATCTACCTATGCTCCATCTTGACCGGAAGTGCAGAAAGGATTTCTTAAGACTCAAAAAAGGAAAAGATTGATGGATTTGGCCAAGTAAAAATTAACAACTTCTTTGCATCAAAAAACACCACGTACAGAGTGAAAAGAAAATGAACTGGGAGATGCTTTTGCAATACATACAACCAAGTAGAAGAGAGAAATATATATCCCAAAATTAGAAATGAAAATCCTTATACAAATCAGTAAGAAATAGATAACTCAGTAGAAAATAAGCACAAGTCATAAAATGACATTTTACAGGTAAGAAAACAAAATGACCAATAAACATATAAAATATATAAATATACTACAACTTCACTAGAATTGAAGTCATAATAAGATACCATTTTTCTTCTATGAGTTCAGCAAAAATCTAAAAGGACTAAATATATTTGGAGCAAGGGAGATGCCAATTTACTTCTGGAAGGAGATAAACAGGTGGAATCCCTTTGAAAAACAATTTGGCATTATCTCATAAAGCTGGATTTTAAATAACTGCCCAAAGTCACATAGTCAAAATTAACCCTAAAGAGTATGTTATAGTGCCTGGGCCAGTCTTTTAAAATATCTCTTGATTGAGAAGATATTTTACATACGTTTTAATTTATTAACCACAATGACATTTGCTTGCATTTGGAGCTTATCAATATGTATTTATGAATGGATACAGTCAGCAGGCAATCCTGAGTGTGCATCTGAGTTATGGCCTCTTTAAATAGCATCACTGTTCAATGGTCTCCGGCACATAGGTGAAGAACTCTCTCTGTCCCAACCGTTGTGAGAACTGATATTGAGTAATGTCATGGGTTCCCTACTCTCTTTGAAGGGAAGGAAATAGTAAGAGATCATTCACTCAACAGAAGAATTTAATTTGACTAGATAAGTTAATATTCTACATGCACTTAGGTCAAATGAGAGCAAATGTCAGAAAATAATATTTAGGTAACCATTCCCATGAACTTAAAACATTCTATTTCATGTTCCCTCTTTAGTCAATCTAAATACACACCTGATTTCCCATGTAGTATGAAACTTTCAGTAATCTACATTTTCCTTTGAGCTGCAAAAATTCCCTTGGTCAGGATGACCACACCTATTTATTATTCATTTATTCTACTATGTGCCAACATATGTTACGTTTTATCATATACTGATATTTAAGCTTCTTAAAATTAAAATAAAGTTCTTGTTCTAAAGCATTCAGTAGAAAGTTAGATAGATAAGTATATAACTATATATAAATATATAACTATATATTATGTAATACATATATAGATGATATAATACATATAGGTTATATTATATTTTATCATTGTAATTATATATTTTATATATATGCACATATATATAGAGAGAGATATATATGCACACACTGGTATATTACAAAGTGTTACAAGTTCCATAAAAGAAGCTACAGGTGCAGTAATAAAGCTATACCTCAAGAACAGTCAGATCTACTTGGGCGAGGCGATCTCTGAGGATCGGCCTTTACACTGGGATCTACAGGATGGAGAGGAGCAAGTTGGTTTCCAGAAAAATGGCAGTTCTGCTTGATTTCTTGGTGTCCCTCAAATAAACATAACATGATGTCACTCATTATATTAGTTTGTATGCTGCAACAAATTGCCACCAATGTAGTGGCTTAAAACAATACGCTTATATCTCACAGTGGCTGTGGGTAAGATCCCAAGCACAGTTTAACTGGGCCCTTTGCTCAGCATCTCACAAGGCTATGTCAAGGCATTGGTTGGGCTATGTTCTCATCTGCAGACTCAACTTGAGAAGAATTTATCTTCAAGTTCATTCGGATTGTTGTCAGAATTCATTACCTTGCCCTCTGACTGAAGGCCTCAGCTTCTTACATGTTGATTACAGGACATTTCCCTCAGGTCCTAGAGGCCCCTCAAAGTACCCTACCATGTGGTGCTGTCACGGACCCTCACACAACATGTTATCTTCAAGGCCAGCAGGAAAATCTCTCTCACTCCAGTCTGCTGAGACAGTCTTATACAACAAAATATATTTATGGGAGTGACATCCCATTCCCTTTGCCATTGGTTAGAAACAAATAATAATACCTCCACATTCAGTGGGAGGGGTCATGCAAAGACATCACTCATTGGAGGTCACCTTAGAGTGTGTCTGCTACAACTACCTCATTTCACCTGATGCCCAAATTTCCAAGCTGAATATACAAACTTCTCTGGTGAAAAAAATGTTCTTATGCTCACTGATGATTAATCATTATAGTGACTTTAGATTCTAATGCTTAAGTTCCCACGTGTTACCAGGATTTTTGGTTAGTTCTAGCATATCTTTACATCTCCTGAACTAGGAAACCATCTAGGAAAGTGGAAAAATTATAAAGACAATTTGGTAAATTGACCAGGGATAGCAAGTGTGGCCAATGAGGATAATCAATGCCAATCTTTAATAATGTGGTGAGGATTACAGCCTGTTGTAGTCTAGAAGTAGCTTACCATTAATAAGAATTTAAAAAAATGTTTGGATTATTCCTAACCTCTGTTTTAAAATTTCTTGGGTTATGATTCCCATCTGTAAAGCTTCTTCCACAACTATTTTCCCTGAAGTCAAACCCCAGGCGAAGCAAATGATCATTTTCTCTTTCTGTGGCATTGATCCAAATAAAAAAGTTCTTTTCTTCCATGAAACAAAGAGAGGTTAGGCAGTGGACTCGGAACCCAGAAAAAAAACAGGCAGTTAAAAATCCCACTCCATTACTAGACCTCCGCCAGGAGCTTCTTTAATTTACTTTTTCTCTTTCTAATGCCAAAAAAGCTTTTACCAGTGTCTCACTAGTTTCACCCCATTGTTTAGATACTGTTTTGACATAGTCTTACCTTATTATGTTGTCCATTCTTCCCTTTGAAATTCGGGTAATAGACGGGAGGGCGAGAAAAAGGATATTGAGTATAATCAAAAATAGGAAAGAGAGGCTACTTCATCAAACATCTTGGACCAGCTTTCAGCTCTTTTAAACTTGTTGAAATCTAGAATGTATTTTTTTCATGTACTCTTAATTTAGAATCAAGATCTATTTTCTTGAAAATGAATTCCTTATGTTTCTATTCACTTATGCTTAGCTTATTAAAGACACTGTAAAGATTATTTAAGGGCAAGTCTTATTTGAGCCCTTTTATATTTGTTCAACTTTTAGGTCATGGGTAATAAAACAGGAGTAGGAAACAATTCTTCCTTCCTTAATCCTGACCACTGCTGTCCATCTACACTGTACAGAAATATTTTATTCTTCACAAACTAATCAAATTGGTTCGCTAGCCAAAATAATCATAAAAAATATTTCAATAAAATTGATTCATTTAATTTCATGTGATAATTTTTTAAGTACAGATATTGAATTAGATATACTTTTTGTGTAAGGCTTCTCCATAAAGCCAGAGCAAGACGCACATTGTTTCAATATGATGTTTCCATGAAAGAGTTTCATGCTTAACCAGACCCTTCAAAGAACACACTTTCCCAGCCCTCACTCCTCTTCTACCTCAAAGTTCTGAAGCAGATTGAGAAAAATCTGGTGGCTTATCAGATTCATGTTTGATCCTGATAATGTATGCTTGGGACCTCAACTCCTAAAGGACATTGGTATCAGATCACCCTACAGTAAGGGAAACTTTGGTCTGTATGTCCATGAGATGCTTCTTCTTTGCCTCCATTATAAATGAGTGCTCTGGAAGTGTGGCCAACAGGAGAGAGTGTCAGAGTGAGAGGAGATGGCAACCCAGCTACTCTTGTTACCCATACTTTTTTGAAGAATTCTTTCCCTAGGTTCCCAAAGGCTGCACCATGATAACAATATTTCGGTGCAGAGCAGATCTGTGCCAGTCTCAATGAGATAAATCTCCCAGTAGCAAACATTCTGAAAGTAAGGGGAGGGGTATCTCTACTGAGGATAATCTACCATAAATGGATTCAGCTCTGTTCCTGGTAATTAGAATTCTATAGCTTTATAATTTCTCAAGCAGAAATATGCTCCAATGTAGAAGGAGATCCTATAAAATATTTTAACCCCAGCCCTTTTCAGTATCTACCATGTGTTTAACAAAGATGATTGTGGGAAGCAAGGTATTTTTTTCTATTTTTCAGTTTAATTTCAGACAGTGAAAAAAATCACTTCGTGCTGGTTATTTACTTGTATACCCCACTTGGGCTTGAAGGGTGTTCGAGGTAAGTTTACGAAAGTACAGGATAAAGTACCAAGTATATTCAGCAAATTTGACTCTTCACCTTCCTAAAAATCTATTAAAACAAAAACATGATTAGTTATAAGATGTATACCACTTATCCTTAAGTAAAAGACAACTACTGTAACTCAACAACAGTGCAGATCTTTACAGATCTTTAAGATGTGGCTTTTCACAAATTTAAAAGGGTTCGGCAAATTTTATTCTAAATTTTAGCCCAAGACTTTAGATATTTAAGGCTTTATCTAGTTTGTTCATTCATTCAACAAATATTTTTGTACTGACTTTTGCCAGGCACTGTGCTAGGCACTGACAAATCAACTGTAGATGATAAGTTGCATTCTCTGTCCTAGTAGAATTTATGAATGGCCGGAGAGATGAAAATTAAGTAAATATTAGTGGAAAATTAATTAAGAAGGCTTGTGGTAAGTGCACAAAAACAAAGTACGGAGGCCTACATTTAAAAGAAGCACTAATTTGTTATGCCAAGGAAGGTTTTCCTGAAAAGTGACATTCATCCTGAGTTGTTAAGATAAATAGATATCAACCAAGTTAGAGAGGGAGATGGAAGAGTGTACATGAAGACCTTAGGGGCCTTTAAGACTATTTTAAACACACACACACACTACATTATCCTTATTATTCTGCATTAGAATACAAGTCTATGAAGGAACATTCCAGAAGGAAAAAATACCATTGCTATGAACATCTTTATTTTTTGCTTTGTCCAACATCATCTTTGGAGAACAGAACCTACTTTCCCTTTGAGGTACCTCTCCTGCTTTGGTCTTTGCATGGGACTAATTGCACCACATCTTCCTTCCCTTCCAGATCTGGCCCACCAGAGTGTTCCATCCCCCTGGGTATGTGCGGAGATAGGCTAGTAACTCAAAGAGGTGAATCCTAGTCATCCAAGAAATTTTTGCCAGGATTGCTAAGCTCTCTCATTGGGTTATTCTGGAGGTGCTGGGGGCCATCTTGCCACCTTGCCACCTTCTGGACAGAACCTGCCTTTTAAAAAAATCATACAAAGACAAGCAGAGTGAAGGATGGAGAGAGACCAAGTAACCTAAGCCCTTAAATCTAGATACACCAAACTTTACTTAAGTGAATCAGTACGTTATTCTTTACCTCCAACTTTTTTTCCTTGATTAAACCAAATTGAATTAACACTTGCATCCTAAATAATACTTAAATTAAAACTATACAAGCAAAGCAGTTATTTTTCTGTTACAGATTCCACGTGTAACTATAAAAGAACCATTGGCTTGCCCACCACTGCCCTTTTTCCTTCTTAGTTTAGTATTATTTGTTCTAAGATGTCTATATTTGGCATACCCTTTCCCATATACATTATATCCCAGAATAATAAAAATTTGTTTGGCTCTGGCAATGCACAATTAATCCTTGCTTGAAATTCTCAAGGTTCACCTTCTCCAGGGGCGGTGGTCATAGCAATGAGAAGAGCTCAAGGAGCTCTTCATGTGATGCATGCCCTTAGCCAAGAAGTAGGGCACTGCCTTAAACCAGCAAGGAACCTCTTCCACCAACCTAGACCCCTGGAGAGAAGGGTCTTGGCAAAAAAAGCGCACCCCTAAAGAGTTCTCAATATCTTTGAACTCAAGTTTTCCCCGGTCACTTTTTTCCCTCCTTAGCCCACCCTCCTCGGCTTAGCACACGAGTCCCAGTCTTGAGGGATCAGGCTGGGATCAAGCCTTCTTACCATAGACTACTTTATCTTCCATTTGGCCCCCTTCCAAAGATGAGGAAATTTGGAACTTCCCGTGTTGTTACATAGTGCAGACCCTTCCTGTACACATCTAATTGGAAGTCACATGACTTAGTCACTTAAACATTTCACAAATCCCTCTTCACAAAATTACTCATTAGTGTGTGGCATAAACCACTCATGGCATTTCCAAATTTTAAAGATGCAGTTGAAGATGTGTCAAAAATGAATAAATAAAGGAGGAGGGAATATTTAGTGAAGAGTGGGAGAAGAAATTGGAACTTCCTAGATACTTCCAGATCTTTTTAATTTAGCCTTGCCACTTTCACCATGGCTTCCTCCCTGATAGATTTACTGTATAAATGATGAGTATGGATTATAGTAAGTGAAGTTTGTAAGTAAAAGGTTAATTACTAAATTAGATATATTCATACATTATATTTTACCTCAAAATACTACCTATAGGGATAACTAAAACTAAAAATGTTAAGTAATTTAAGGTTAAAATTGTGTCCAGAGAGAAAATTACTATAGGGTTAAGTTAAAAACCATCTGTGAAGATAGAGGTCTGCTCGTTTGAGGAAAGTAGGAGGGGGTTCCTGGTGTCAGAGGGGGAACAGAATTGTGACGGGAGAAAAGAAACAACCTTTTAAAGAAGATTTTCGCTTTTTCTTCCCCCTAAGTAATTTGTGCCCTGTGTGTTAAGAAAGAAAATATTAAGAACTTTAACTAAGATTTTGGAAATTCCAACCCCATGCATTATACAAGAAGTTTCTTACAAAGAAGGGTAAGACACAGCTGCCCAAACAGTGTGACAAAGGTGCGCTGGTAGCGCAGAAAGAAACGATCACACCTGTAACCTGGAAAAATAGTAAGAATGAACACATAAGCAATCCTTTGTCCTCCTTGGCTGCTAAACTGCAGATTTCTTTCCTTGAAGAGAGATACCAAGAGACAAAGATAAATTCAGAGAGTTTAAGCAAAACAGCTTACCACCAAACCACAGAGCTTAAATTCTAGCCAAGCAGCCAAATGAGAAATGGATCTCTTCACTTGGAAAATGGATGAATAGGTCATGTCCAGTTTCTCCAATTGGGGTATATAATTATTTTCATTTTTGTTTTATTTTCAGACGAGAAGAAGTTACAGATTGATTAGTCTATAATCAAGCCAAGTTCCATTGCAGAAATAAAAGAGATACAACTTGTAACACAACTGGCCTGAACTGAGAGAAGAAAGATTCAGGACAATATAAAACTGGCAGGAGAGATGCCGCTGTAACTCTGTAAGATCCCACAGTATCTGCTGGAATAAACAACCTCCTTCAGGATTGCAGGCCCCACCAGTCCCATGTTGCTTTATAATCATAATGACACACTTGAGCTGCCTGATAAGCTCAATCATGAAATATGAAGGCACTGTATTATGCAGTACTTTAAAATTGCTCCAGGCTGGGAAGCAGCTTTATGTGTGGATTACCAAGGTGGAATAAAGCATATTTGGGGATCCTGGCTTCATAACATTGTTCGCTTATCTTGTCAAGTTTGTAGCATCAACAGCTTCTAAGTGGGATGCTTTCACGAGTATGGAATGTGTCATGGAGATCCCAACTGAGCAACTGATCCCAACTGACCCCGAAACATCAAATTATAGAGTAAAATGGGACATGAATTGTTATTTGCAGTCCTTTCCTCCTCGCCATCTGCTCCAGCTCAGCCTTGACCACATATCAGATGGAGCATATGCAGTAACCGTTGTATCTTTAACACCTTCGTCTTAATTCTAAGCACTGCTTATTCCAAAGCCTCCTTTCTGCCAAGAAAGAAAAGAAGAAAAGACTGCTCATGATTTCTCTAGGCAGAGATCATACACTGCTTTATTGAGTTTTTAGGGTCTGCATCCCATCTGCTACCTGGCAGAAAAAAAAAAAAACCTTCATCTAGGGTGAAGACCACTATTATCCTGGACAAATTTAATGCAGTTGTAGATACATGTTTAATGTCCAGCCTTCCCAGTTCTGTTCGTGGTCATGTCCATTCATCTTCATCTCCACTTTATTTCTGCTGTACAAACTTTCACCTTATAATTAACCACATCTCACCCTTAGAACCCCCTGTTCTCTCATATACTTGCTTGTACTCACACCAGAATCTTCAGCTCCTTGAACTTCCACTTTCTTTCAATCTACCTTCCTATTCCAGTCTTGATTTCCTTTAATATTCAACTTTGTTGACCCTGGTCCTTCTGCCACACTACCAATAAAACGCCAGCCATGGATCACTCCAAACATCTACTTTCTCCCTTCTAAACTCAGGTTTTGATGAGTAAAAATCATGAACACACACACACACACGTACACACAAATACAGCATTGTTCCATTATAAATTTATAATTTAATTTCTTAGCAAGCACATTAGCAATGTTGAGTAATGTTGAAAATAAACACACCATAAACCCTGAAAATTCTACCAGTACTGTTGAAGAGCTCTTGAACATGTGGACAAGTAGACATGTATAAGAGAATTCAGTAAAACCTTGTTTGTAATGGTAGAAAAGCAAAAACAACTAATTGTCATTCTGGCACATGGATCAATACTCCCAGGTATGTACAACAATGTAATACTACACAGTAGCTAAAATGAATAATCTAGATCATCAACATGATATAATAGATCTAAAAAATAAAAGATTGTGTTTAAAAGTTGTAAAATAATACATGGATAATGACATTTAAGAGAAATTCGAACACAATAACAACAGCACATAGTGTTCAAAAAATAGGCATATTATAATCAAAATTTTAAATCTATATGGCAATGATGTACACCATCTTTAGGGAAATGGAGTGGGAAAGAGAGGAGATGGATTGTGGGAGTAGAAAATGGTTAACATTTCAGCAAAATGTTATCTCTTAAAAAGAGTTCTTAGACAAATATGGGAAAATGTTAAAAACTCATACCTAGTTGGCACATATATGGGCTTCTATATGTGTCATATTTATTTATATAGCTTCTTTATATTTATAATACATTCGGATTAAAAATAAAAACTAGATTAAGTCAATTCATGGTTTCACCCCCTAAATATCCCTTAAGCTGTCAGGCTGTCCTAACCCCAATGGTTACCCCCTCTCTGATTCCAACATCCTTCATCATTCTCACTCTCTTCTTTTCAGAGAAAATAAAATAAGAACTCCCTCAACTTCCTGCCACTATTCACAAACTATGTGCACCTTGAAAGCATGTCATTTACATTTTGTCTGCCTCAATAGAGGGCCTTCTCCTTCAATTCTCTGCATTTTTCCCTCTCAGACTCCATATTCCCTCTCTCAACTTCATCCTCATCAGCTCCACTTAAGTGCTTCATTCAGCAGATAAACACTAAACCCCCAGCATGCCGCAACCCTCTGCCAGGGGCTGGGGACTCCGCCGTGCACAATACAGGTGTGACCCCTGCCTTCACGGAGCTTAGGCACCACCTCTTGTTCCCTGATGGCACTTCCCTTTCAGCTTATAAAATTGCTCAAGTCTTTCCCTTTCTCTCTCCTTCTCCTTACAACCAAACTTCTCAAAATATGTCTGCAATCACTGTTTTCACTTGCTCTCCTCTTTAACCTACTGTCCTCTGACTTCTAAAACTTTCTTGCCAAAGTAATAATATAGATTTACCATTTAATCCACTGGACATTTTTAATTTATTATTTTGACTTTTCTTGAATGGCTGACACTTTAGACTTTCATGAAACTCCTTCCTTACTGTCAATGACATTATAATTGTCTGCATTACCTCCAACATTTATCACCGTTCTTTTTCCCTATTGATCCCCAAAATGTGGTATTTGGCAAGATTACCTCTTTATGTTTTTTATTTTGCACATTCCACATTTTCCTTGGGAAATTCACTGATTTCCATAATCTCTAGGAACCTCTATATTATGTTGACCCTTAATCCACAGCTCCAAAATAAATCTCAGTCCTGACTACCTTCCTTATACATCACACTGCCTACTGTACATCTCTACTTGGGCAGGTGCCTCAAACTGACATGCCCAGGATAGGACACTACCTCCCACTGATAATAACTGTAGGAACTAACAACAAACCATAAAAAGTTACTATAAAATTTCTAAGAGCAACCAAAGCAACCAGGATTTAAGGTGACAGGATCCTGAAGAGAAAGGAAGCACACTCAGGTGAACCCTGGGTTCACAGTGGCTTCCCCCTTCAAGGTATTTGTCAAATCACAGAAAAAGATAAAAAGGCCCAGCAGAAACAGCTGCCTACAGCGGAATTCAGTGCTACAAAAACAGCCAGAACTAGAGGCATCAAGATTCGAAGGAAGGAAACTACAGGGAAGCACAGTCAATACAGGCGAATCTCTGAGAAACCAGGCAGAAAGCATCTAATAAGAGGGTAAAATCATGTCAGAGACTGGTGAGCTCCTATGGTGTTAGAAAGACAGAAATTCGCCTTCAGGGCTCACCGTAGGAAAGGGGTTCTTCTGGTCTTTATTGAGATCTCTGAAAGGACTGCACCATAGAAGTAAAGGCAAACTGGAAATATTTCAGCCTCAACTAGATTAAAGCAGTCTTCTCTCACTGTATCATCCTGCCAGAAGAAATCTAAATCTTCCATGAAGAAAGATAACGTCATCCAAAGCCTCTCCAATTTGTCATACACAGTGCACATTATCCAATGCAACATTTCAAATATGAAATAAAACAGAACACAATGACTGAAAACCAAAAAAACAGCGAGAAATAAAAATACATAGAGAGGCACTACAAATATTATAGTTGTATAAAACAGACACTAAAATTATTATGATTTGTATTTTATATAAAAATATCAGGAGATGGACTGTTTCATCAGAGTACTAGAATCTATATGAAAAGAATCAACTGGTACTTACAGAAGAGGAGAAAAATACCATTTAAAATAGAAGAATTCAGTAGATGGTTTCCATAAACTAATCAGTATGGCAAAAGAGAAAAGTAATACATTGATCAATAATACCAAGATTAATACTCAGAAAGGAAAAAAATAAAAATACAGGAAAAAGATACATATATGAAATCAATAACATACATGTAATTGGAATCCCAAAAGGAGAAGAGAGACAGAAGGGAGCAAAAGCAATACTTGTAGAAATAATTGAATACGACTTAATGCACGGATTTAAGAAACTCCATGAACCCATGCAGGATAAATGCAAACAGAACCACATTTAGGCAACCAGAGTCAAAGAGAACAGTCTTAAAAGTGGTCAAAGTAAAAAGATACATTTTCAGAGAAGCCGCCTATAAGACTCAAAGCTGGGTTTTTAACAGAATCAGTGGAAGCCAAAGCTGAAAGGAAAATGACTGCCAACACTGAATTCCATGACCCGTGAAAATAATCTTGTAAAAAGAAGACAAGAGAAAAATATTTTTCAGACAAACAAAACCTAAAATAATTCATAGTCAGCAAATCTGAATTAAAAGAAATACCAAAGTAAGTTCTTCAAGAAGAACAAAAATGATGTCAGATGGAAGTGTGGTAGTGCAGGAAGGGATGAGAAGCCCTGGAGGGGGCTAAATATGTAGTTGATTCTAAATGGATGCTCATTGTTTAAAGCAGTAATACTAATGTATTATAAGATTAATTGTTTTATTATTAGAGATAAAGTATATGACAACAAAATCACGATGGACAGGAATGTGGTAAATAAAGTATTTAAGATCCCTGCATTGCATAGGAAATTAGAGCCTAATTAGAACTTAATTTAAGGTAGGCTCTAAGAAGATAGGAGTGCATGTTATAGCCTATAGTAATCATTAACCAGTATATTACTAACAAACTAAAACAGAGAGAAAATGAAGTGATAATATTGGTTAATAACCTAAATAAATGCAAAAAGAGAAAAGGAAAAAGGTACAGAGGAGACAAACAGAAAATGTATATGGAAGATTTAAACTAAAATATGCTAGTCATTACATTAAATGTAAATCAAATAAATAGTCCAATTAAAAGGTGGTCAAATATAGGGTAATGAAAGATGATTTGACTTTGGGTGGTGGGCACACTATACTAATCATGTATCACAGAAATGTATGCTTGAAACCTATATAATCTATTTTCCAATTTTATTCCAATAAATTTAATTAAAAAGGTCTACCAATAAAAATTACTGACTCTTTTAAAAAGACAATTATTGTGTGTATATATATTTGTATATTTGTACAAATATATATTATATATACACAAATATATATAATATACAAATATTATACTTATAAGAGTTGTACTTTAAATAAAATGACACAAAAAGTTTCAAAGAACATGGATTAAAAAAGATATACTGGTACCTGGAAAGTATCAATCAAAATAAAGCTTATGTAGCTCTAATAATATCGGACAAAGTAAGCTTTAGGACATGTATTTTTTGAGATAAAGAAGGATATTTCATAATGACAAGGGTCAATTTAACAATAAGATGTAACACTCAAACTTATGTGTGCCTAACAGCAGAGTATCAAAACATGTAAAGCAAAAACTAACATTAAAAGAAAAACTAAACCCATGTCACTATAAGATAGGTTAAATGTTTCTCAGTGATTTACAGAAAAAAAAAAATAGAAAATCACTAATGCTCTAGAAGATTTGAACATGTTTAGCCAAATAGACCTCATTGACTTATAAAGTGCACAAGAAATATTTAGAAGAATAGGTCATAAAGGAGGTCCACTGAATTTTAAAGTATTGAAATACACAGAGCCTGCTATCAGACTAGATTATAATTAAACAAGAAATCAATAATACATGTTTAGAATGTAAACAATACTTTTCTAAATAACAACTGACACAGGAAAAAATCACAATGAAATTAGAAAATATTTTAACCTGAATATAATGAAAATGCAGCATTTAAAAAGAAACTTGAAGGAAGCAGTTAAAGTTGTGCCTATATCAGAGATTCTTAATTAGAGACTCAGATTCATGATATCTATAAAACTGGAAGGGAAAATGTGCTTCATTTCGACTAATCTCAAAGTGAAAAAGAGCATCTATTTCCCTTAGGAACAGGCAACAGACTACATTAGTAGTAGCAGGTTTACTACTTTTGTTTTAAACATGTATTTAATTAAACATGTATTTCAACATGTATTAAATACATGTATTCAACATGTATTTCATATATGTTTTGTTTTATTACAAAATATGTATGGAAATGTGAATCCAGAGACAATGATTACAAGGAAGAAATTTTGGAGGACATATGCAGTCAGACGTGATAAATCTACAATAATAAAATAATGTGATGTTGGAACTAAGATACACAAATAGATTAGTGGACCAAAGTGGTCAGAAACAAATCTATATAATATACGGTTATCTGATTATGGTGATGCTGCAGTGTGATAAAGAAAGGATAGTGTTTTCAGTAAATGCTACTGGGTGTACTGGATATACATATGTAACAAAAAAAGTAAAACAACCCCTACCTTACAATATAGAGAAAAAATTTCCAGGTCATTATAGCTGAAGTTTATAGAAAAAAAGAGAAGAAAATGTCTTCTTACTTGAGAAAGGCAAGTACATTTTACACAGACATAAGCATTAACCACAAAGGACAAGATTAATAAAGTAGAACTTCTGTTATTCAAAAGACATTAAGAGAATTAAGGCCGCACATGAGAAGACATTCTCAATGTAGTTCCAATAAAGTATTTTCCAACAAGAGACTTGTATTTAGAATATAAAATTGATTCTAGAAATCAATAAGCAAAAGACAAACAACATCATTTTTTTAATGGGCAAGAGATTGAATAGGTATTTTACAAAAGAGGCTACCCAAAAGGCCAGCCAGTATCTGAAGAGGTGGTTAGCATTATTAGTCACCAGTAAAATGCAAAATAAAACTACAAGATACCATAACATAACCATCAGATTAGCTCAATTTAAAGAATCTGAAAATTCCAGCTATTGGTGAGAGTTTGGAGAACCTGGATCTATTGATTAGTGTTGATAGGAGTATAAACTGATACAACCACTTTGGAAAACTATTTAATTTATCTGCTAATGCTGAACACACTTACAGCCCATCGGCCAGCATTTCTAATAGAAATGCATGTGTGTGTGTGTGTGTGTGTGTGTGTGTGTATTTATGCACCTTTAATTAAATTAACACAAAATAAAGACAACTCTAAGGTCCATCAATAATAGACTAAATAAATTGTGATATATTCACACAAGGGTATGCAATTATTGCAATGAATGAAGAACTTACTGCTACATGTAATTATGTAAGTATTGAGAAAAAGATGCTAGACTGAAAAAGAAAGCTGTATGATTTTATATAAAATTCAAAACCAACCAAAACTAATCTATAGTAACAGAAATCAGAATAGTTGTTACCTTTGGGAGATACGTAACTGATCCATTTAGTCATCTCCTAAGTAGCTTTTGAACCTATCCTCTCTTCCATTTCTACTGCTGTAATTCAAGTTCTAATTATATCTCACCAGGATTATTACAATCATGTACAACCATCTTCTAGCTCCAGTCTTGGCTTACTGCATTAAAACTTTCATTATGTGGCTGAAGCAACCTTTCTAAAACACAAATTCAATTATGTTTTCTCCCCTGCTTAAAATCTTTAAATGATTTTCCATGACCTTCAAGATAAAATCTTAGACCCTAAGAATAGTACATACAAGGCAGTTTATTTAGCAGACTTTGATTATTTCTCCAGCTTTATTTCCAATGTTTTTATCCCATGCTCTAGCCATGAAGTTTCCAAACTGCACCCTGCTGTTTGTCTCTGTGCCTTTGAATGCAGTGTTCCTCTGCCTGCACAGCCCTCCGCTCCACCCCTTCCCTGCCTGGAAAATGTTTACACATCCTTCAAAATGTCTGTAGCTCAAGGTTCACCTCCTCCAGGAAGCCTTCTTACTCTCACTCAGGCTAAGGAAGTCCTTTTCTGTGAATTTGGATTTGCCTCTGCCCTAGTCCTGCTCATATTGCATTTAATTATCTAATTACTCAACAGGTTCTCCAACCAAATTGTAAGAAATTGAGAGCAGGACGTGTGCCCTTTACTTCTAGATATCAATAGATCACAAAAAGTCAGCAATAAATAAACAACAACAAAAAAAATAGACTCACCTCTACTTGTTCAATTATACTCCATTTGGTTGCCTGCAATTTCTTTCTTGAATATAGAGTCCACACAATTTATTTTTCCTATAAATTTAAAGCCTGCTATAGATAAAAAAAATATTAAACTAAAATCGCTTTGTAGAATTTTATATTATTTTGCTCGTAAGTTGTTTTGTTTTATAAACCAAACATAAAATGGAAATTCGAGTTCAGATTTTAATCCCGTATCTATGGAATCTAAGGCATGGGTTTTGGTGTAGACTCTGCCAGGTTCCAATTGCAACACCATTATTAACCAGTTACGAGCAATGGTCAAGCTAATTAACTTCTCTCTACCTCAATTCCTTCATCTGTAAAATGTAATAAGTGTCTCTGTCTCATACCATTGTAAGGATTAAATGGGATAATACAGGCAAAAGCATTAAGCATAGTTGCCGGAAAAATTTAAGAGTTTGATATTATCTACTGGGAGTAATAATAGTAACAGCAGTAGTAGTAACTTCAACAAATGTCCGTCTACAAAATAGAAATATTCTAAAACTTTTTATGAGAAATTTATGGCTACAGGCCAGAAAAAAATCACTCTGTTGATGCATTACTGCTTGAAAAATCTCCAGCCAGTCAATGGTTTCTTTTAAAACATAACTTAGAAAAATTTCTGTGTAAAAGTGTTGAATCACCATCATAGTAGTTATGCAAAGCAAGTCACTGAAGTCTCAAAAATATTCACTTATATTTTTAAAAAAGATGAAGGTAACCGACCCTGTAAGTTTTGATTATCATATTTTCAAACATTTAAGTCAGTAAGTTATTTTCTCACTAGTATAATATCAGTCTTGGAAAATAAAAAACCCATTATTAATTTAAAATTAAGGCAACACTGAAAATACTACTTTGAGAGCTTGACTTTTTTTTAGAAATAAAAAACATTATTGTAGTTTAAAAATTAATTTGTAGAGAGCTTGATTAAAATGATCTGCAAATAAAGGAAATTTCTAAACCCTGAATTATAAATACCTTTTCCTTCCTGAACTTAATACTAACCTTTCTGTCTCTGTATCAAATAAAATTTTTCAAAAACCAATAATCTTATTACATTTCCAGCAACTGAAAAACTAAACTTCATTTAGGATTAGGAATGCATAATAGTAAAAAAATCTTTGTGATGTAGTACCTTCTTATCCCACTTTTGGAGATGAGATTTTTGAATATCATATTATCTGCTAGAAGTATAAAGAACACAGTAACATATGGTTCTAAAGAAAGTAGAAAAGCTTCACATAATTTTCAACAAAAACACATAGCAAAATAACCTGAACTTAAATTTGATCTGTTTATTATTTCCCACAGGACTTTTTATGACAATATGAAAAGTCGGGTGTTAGACATGTATCTAATATTGGAAGTCTGCATGATATCTATAAATTTAAAAACAAAACTTCCGCCTTAAAATCAAAGTAACAATTTTATCACACCCTCATTATCTATATTGTGTGAAATTCTTTCACCAACTATTTCCTGCATTTTGACTGAAACAGAAATAAACATAATAATAATTTTATTTTATTGTATTAATTCATCAGACTTAATAGATAAACCCTGTCTTATTATTTATTTGGCTTTATTATTGCTTCAATATAATACTAGAAAAACTTAAAACTGAAATATCGAACTGGACAATGTTTTCACTAAAAATTTCCTGACAGTTATTTCAAATTATTTTGTAGCTCAACTTACTGCTTTGGCATCTTTCAGACACAAGCTAGAACTACATAATTCTGTCCTCTTTTTTTGCCAGAAGCAGAGCATATCTTGAAAGTAACTGAATTATTACCTCACATGTATATAGTTCTAGTTGTAGGAGTTGATGAGTATTATTTTTTAAGTTGACATTGCTTTTAATTTTTAAAAATCCTATTTCAATGTTTGGAAAAATTAAACAATATTTCCCCCAGATACTAAAAGTAAAACTGTGAAATGGAGAAGGCAAAAAAATAGTAGTAGACATTATTTAATTACACCCAAATGTGTGTTTAGAACTGACAATCGATTGTCCACTGCAGACCTATCATTTTGCATGCAAAGTCAGACCACAATGATATTTCAACCAAATGTAAAATTTGAAATGAAACAAGTTTGATAGAGAAAATTCTATCTCTTTAAAGAACACTGAATACACAATTCCTTTAGACTCACACATGACATTCCACTTTCATCCTGGCAGTGAATGCCTAAGCCGGGGAGTGGCAACTAGGCAATGTCACAGAAAGATCCTAGTATAAATTTTTTTTATAGTCAATAGAAAAGCAACTAACTCTGAGTCAAGCAAAATTCTGATCATCAAAGCATCCAGATAGAAAATTTTAGCACAAGAAGTGGCACAGAAGCAAGAGACAAAATTAATTTAAATGATATTTTTGACAGTGTATAACTGCTCTTCAGCCTGTTTCTAAACACCGAGGAACAAGGCTGCTTAATTTCAAGCTTTTAAAAAATGTGTTTAAATCTTTTATTTTAAAAAGATTACCCAAAACATTTAACCCAGAACATAAAGAAAAAAGAAATGGCACATAATTCCACCTAACATATTTATTTTAATCATTACATTTTAAAAATAAGAGCAGAACACACATAGAAAATCCTAGCTGTTCACAAGGGCATAAAATGAAAAGTAAAGATCTTCCTCTTCCTCATACCACCCCCTACCCCAGTATTTATCTAAAATTGTTTAAAACTTATAAACACATTCATCTATAAATGCATACACTCACCTACCATTATACAAACATTTTTATATTCTTCCATTTCAAAACACAAGAACAAAACTATTCCACTCTAACCATTAGCATACTGGTATAGAAAAATATAAACATTATCTTTATGGTTACTTGACTACATTTTGTAAGAATCATAATTTTGAAAAATATTCATCAATTATATGTGGTTTTTTTCATCTCGTCTCAAATCTCTGTATCTAATTCTAATGACTCATGGTATGCAACACACCCAAATCTCCACTCAAAGTGATAGGGAGAATTATTTACACAATTCTACATAGGCCCCCCCTACCAAAAAAAAAATTCAAATGCTCATATTTTGTAAAAATAAAAAACTTAAAAGAGAAAAAAGTCAGGAAGAAAACCTAAGCTGATTGTATGATTTCAATTTTTTTTAAATAAACCACTATGGAAAGAAATTCTAAAAACCTAACTTCACTTACCATTGTTTGGATTCAACATAAAAAGATGAATAAATTCGATGAGAGATGCACATATTTTAAAAATTTATAATCTAACATTCCCACATATTTAATATTGTAAATATATAAAAAGAAGTAACTCTCCCAAAAGTTTTATTCAGGTTTTAAAAAAGCAACTGCAATTAGAAAAATGTCTTAATTTCATAACTTGTTTTGAAGTTTCATTACACTGAAACTTTAACATCTGCCTACTTATTTAAACATATTTTGAATATTTTTACTTAAAATAATTCAATCTGTTACTTATTTTAAGTCATTGAAAATTCCAATTTTGTTCATTTACGTGAATAGGAAACTGTTCCTTTATTTCCACATATTCTATGAAATAATATTTTTATCTATCAAATATCTTACTTTTATTAGATCTATAAATTATAAAATACCCATTTTTATTTTTTAACACAATTTATCTCACTAGAAAAAAATGCTCAAGTAAATCTGTAATTTTTTTGAAATTCAAAACTATTGAACAAGGCATCTCATAACCCTATCACAAATCTTGACAATATCAATAATATGACTCACAATGGAGCAAAAATCAAACCTGTCAGTTGGCACTCATATTAAGAAATGCTTGGGGAGGAATTGATCATTGAACGGATGAGGCAACTTTTGTCAGCAGAGGATGCAACTTTTCAACTGGAAGAGATCCTCTGAAATTTATAATAAATGGACAATTAAAAATAAAAACACTGCATAGCAGGGTATTTTTAGAAAGCAGATTGTGTGCATTTGGTCTGCATAGTTCAAAAAGAGATTTTGAAATTTCTTTCATGGTTAGTAATAGCTTGCCTTCTGTGAAAATGCCCTGGCTGTTTGAATAGAGTGCATTTGAAAGTAGAACACTTGCTTTTAAAAGTGCTTTTTTTCTCCCCTGCTTTGTCTCTGGCAGCCAGATCCAGCAGCTCCCTCTCACCCCTCCAACTGCTGCCATGCAGGACCATGATATGAGGGGAACTGCAATAGGCAAATTATTCTACCAACTCGACTCCTCTAGACACATTCACCATTATGAGTCCTGACAACCTCTTATGATTAATATTGTCATTTGTAGTCAATGAAATTGATTCTTGCACCACCTTCAAAGCTCCACAGAAAAGAGGACCAAGGGATGTAAAGGCAGCGGGAGGTGATTTGTCTTTTATGATTTACAGAAATAATAAAAAAAATAGCAGAAGAAAGGAAATATTTAACAGTAAGTTAGGGAGCTTCTGTCATAGGGCAAATTGAATCGCTGGGTTTACAACAAACCCACGCTAACTCTGCCTAATTACATGACAAAAATGTTTCCCATTTTGACCCAGTCTCATACAGATTCCCTGCTGCACCTTAGCTGGTCACATTCCGGAGCAACTTAGAGACTATTTGTTCAGTATTTGCCATGAACCATATGTTGTAGGTAATTTGTCATCATAGTTTAAAACATAAATCTCCTTGGCGTCTCTCCAGTAGTATTGTGAGAAAAAATCTATAACACCACAAACCAACATTGTTTACTGATAATCCAAATGTCTTTGTTAATTAAAATAATAGTAATAAAGCACACTGACAAAAAGAAAAAGAACAGCTTTTCTAGCTTTCACATTTACTTCTCTCACCTATGTTTCTACTTTGGGATGTAAAATCTTTCCTCAGGTTTAGAGTTATTCTTAAAAATCAGCCCTTAGCATCATTCCTTTTCCGCTTTTCCTTTTTTATTTATTTTTTATCCTGAATGAAAAATTTCCCTGGAAAATGACATTTTCTGTCTGAATTGATAGCCCAACCTTTTAATTCTAACATTTCAGTACATGGACTAAGGGAGATTATATATGTGTCTTGTGTTTCATGGACTTAGAGTTGTGATAATTTAGGTCTAGCTTGCTGAGAATATTGGGACATTACACAATATATAATCTGACAGTGGCCATAAAACAGGCATTTGTTACTGCACTATGCTTCATGTTGCTTAATGGTGTCCACAAATATTTGCAAAACATAAAAATACTGATATTTTAATGATGCAGTAGGATTACATCAAATAAAAAGCACTTTAGCCATAGCTGTGTGACAATAAAATTTACTGCACAAAAATGGCAACAGAATTTAAATGATAAGTTCTATGGAGAAAAAAATCACCTGCTTTTTCAAGGTTTCTACATGTGTGTGTTTTTATTGGTGTGCTAAATTGATTCTGTACAGTAAATGGCATCATTGCCTTTACATAGCATTTTGATAATTTCCAGATGATCTGTGTTTTCATTTTACATTGGAAATTATGAACACAGAATCATTTTCCAGTTTTAAAATATGACATGGTTGCAAATCTCAAACGTAGGTGAACACCGTGATTCTGTGAAAACACTCTTTCCATATAAATGTAACATTAATAGACATATTCTACTGTGCAAAATCACTTTGTGCCTAAAATTAATATGGTTGTTGGTGACCATACTGAAGACAGTCATTGATAGGAAGACTATTTCATACCCCATACGTTGATTAATATTACTTCAGTCAAAACTAAAACTTCAAAAAAAATTTCTCTCCTTTACGATTCTCTTCCCCTTTCTGGCTCGCCATTGCATCTGATTTGCCAGAAGTTCACCTCCACAGCTTAGCATTTGATATTAAATCGCAGTGTTTTCTTCTGCCCACCCTGCTCGTGGCGATCTCATTTCAGCTTGGTGCACAGCCTGCGTTGCCATCCATTCTCCACACACGTCCTCCCCAAAGATCTTGTGTTGCCGACAGCTTTGTCACACACAGGGTAGGCAGCCTGGCCGAGATCCAGGAGCACGTTGTGCAAGATCCTGCTTGGCATTTCATGTTAAGTACGGCTGGCGGACGATGCTGAAGGAGTGGCTCAAGGAGCCATATGTAGCATCTAGTGAAGGTTGGACACCGCCTTCATGCCAGAGAATCTCCATTTGGCACGGAGCTGGATGCCATGTTGGTTTCTCGCAGGCCTCTGCTTCACAAAGCAGTTGGCAGCTAGGGCTCTTGATGTGGTTATCTTTGCTGAGGAAACCGAACTAATCCAGGTAGTAAAATCCATACTGTCTCTAATATGCTAAGTAATATCATTTGTTCCATTTTAAGTCACAAAAAACATATGCTTTCAACAAACCAAAAAACGTTCATTCCACTAATATTTATGGAACTTCTGCTCTATGTGGGGACCTGTGCAAGGCATGAGAAATAGAGTAGAGAGTAAGACAGCCTCCAGAACTTACCACTTATCACTAGATCATGTCTGTATTTATTTCCTTCTTCGATGAATTGTTTTAGCATTACAGAGCTGATTCCAGAACAGTCTTCAGTTTTGCTCTCCGTGGAAGTGTTACAGATTTGGGTATATACCAGTATCATATTATAACCTTGAGGTGGCTGAATATACATCTAATTAATTTCTTTCTTGTTTGCAGATAGCTGTCATATACTTAAATATAGTCTTGTAAAATATCCAAGTGAAAAGAATCATATAGAACAAAACGTGTTAATTTCTGGTTCACTGCCTCTCATGCCACCTGCAAAACATACATACACATTCATACGCACGTGCACATGCCCACACATACTTGCCTGCTCCCCTCCCAGAAGTAACGTCTGTTGATAGTTCGGTATGCATGGCATCCATTTACATACAGATGTGTTTATATCGCAATTATACTTTGTCTTTTTCGTATAAATGAGATTATACAATATTATTTTTCCATGCATTTTTCACTTAAAAATACGCCTTAGAGATCTTGCCAAGACAATATGTGTAAATCTACCTCTTTCTTTTCAACAGCTGAATAGTATTCTTTACTAAGGATGGACCATATTGGATTTCACCCAGGTCCCTATTGATGCACCATGGCGCCATTTCTCAGCTTGAAGGAATAGCACTTTATTGCCAATTTTTTCTACTTTAAGGGATTTCTGAAGAAAAGCTACACCATACATATGATCTCCATTTTCAATATGCTATTCCTTTTCATATGTAGTGTTTGAAATATATTAAAGCTCAATAAGAGAATTCTGGGTCTAATTCTCTCTGGGGTCTTCTCTGAAGTGCTCATTGCTTGGAGGCATAAGTTTCAAGTTATGTATCTGGTGGCAACAATAACTTCACAATTACTTTGCATATTTTAAAAGAATTAATTAGTTTATAGTATCACCAGCCTGGCATTGAAATTTAAAAATGATACTTTGGGCAAAAAAGATAAAGTGACCCTCACAAGTCTTTAGTTAGATGACTTGCAAAATGACATATCTAAAAAAACTGAGAATGATAGTACAATGCATTATTTATTCGATTGAATTTTAACAATGTGGTCTCAATAGGAACAGAGGATAAATCAGAATGAAATCTGTGTGCTTTCATTATAGCCATCACATAGACCAAGACATATAATTTGTATCCTCAGATTCCTTTTGAGTAAAGATATAAACAAGTGTCAATGAAAAATAGTGTGTAATGATAATGATAGGGTTCCAAATAATTACAAGCAGCAATTTCATCCACACTGGCTGTAACTGGTTGAACTTTGTTCCATATCACAGATGATAAGTTGCTCATATCAGTATTCTTGGAGAATCTCTTTGAGGTTTGAGCCTTCTGATATCACATTAGGACAAAAATATCAGTGCATACATCAGCACTGGTGACATTTCACAGGATGAGAGTGTTGCTGGTTCTGTGAGAATTTCTAAATTCAATTTTGTCATTTTTATCGTCTTTTGTTTATCTTTAAAAGATCACCTGATCTCCAGGTCCATCCATGCTGTCACAAACAGTAAGATTTCCTTCTTTTTATGACTGTGTAGTATTCCACTGTCTAAATGTACCACAGCATTTTATCCACTCATCTCCTGATGGGCACTTGGTCTGTTTCCAGACCTTGGCTGTTGTAAATAACACTGCAATGAACATAAGGGTGTATATATGCTTTCAAATTAGTGTTCCAGGTTTTTTTAGATAACATTCGCAGAAGTAGAATCACTGGGTCAAAAGGCTAAGTGAAATAAACTAGTCAGAGAAAGACAAACACCATATGATCTCACTTATATAGAGACTCTAATGAACAAAATAAACTGATGAACAAAATAGAAACAGAACCATGGATGCATAGAACAGACTGACAGCTGTCATAGGGGACCAGGATGAAAGAAGGTGAAGGGACTAAGCAAAATAACACATAGACACAGATAACAGTGTGATGATAGTCAAAGGGAACACAGAGTGGTGGTAGGTGGAGGCGGGGAGAAGGGGGAATGGAGACTTTTCTTTTGGCAATGGGTGCATGATGCAGTGTGCATATTATGTTTTGTTAAGTTGTACACTTGAAACCTGTATGGTTTTATGAGCCAGTGTCACCCCAATAAATTCAATAAAATAAATAAAATTAAAAAAATAAAAGATCATCTGATTGAAATTGTCTACCATATGTGTCTACATATTTTACAAAGTTTTGCATAAAGCAAGAAGATTAATTTCCATGGTATAGGATTAGCTTCACAAAGGCTTTTGACTGGGGAATAAGCCCCTAACCATCGATGAAGCACATTGGAGACTAAGATCTTTGGTCATGATTATCGCTGACTCAGAAGTACCATCTTTTTCTTCTTTTTTTCCCTTAACTCTGACTTAGGTTAGCCAATAGACTGGAGTTGTTCTTTCTACTTCCACGGATCTGATCCAAATGTTATCCCAGTACACCAAAGCCTGAGTAGAAATTGAAAGGGAGATCATTGCCCGACAATGGTAAATATTCAATTCCATCCCCTTTGTTCCGGGGTTTAGGAGGTAAAAAGAGTACATCAACCTGAGAAGCTGCATTTTATATTTATAAACGCAACATCTATCAGCACCATGAGAAAAGCAATCATTCAGCCTTGGTGCACTTTCTTAGCAAGATCTGCCTGCTTCTACAGGTTAACTGCAGGCACTCAACCATTCATTCTCAAGCCTTCTCAAAGCAGCTCACAATGCTGACGTTGCCTCCACAGCCCCGTCTGCTGATGTTGGGCAGGGGGGGCGGTCTGTTTATTTGAAACTTATCAAAATATCCATATCTTGTGAAATCATCTTATGTGATAAAGTCTATTTAATGTCATTTCTTCTGCAAAATATGATTTCTTTTCAGCTTCTTTAATTTCCCCTTGTTTTCATTACAATAATGGAAATTAAATTTCTACCATTCATTTATTCCATTTATCCTTATTTTTATATAATAACAGATTACATTTTATGACCTAGTTTTTATCCTGAAACTCTGTTTAATGATCATATTGAAATTAAATGACCAACTACAGTGAGATACCAATTCACATCCACTAGAATCCTTAAAGTTAAAAAGACCAAGTGTTCACAAAGACATGGAGAAATTGAACTCCCATCCATGACTAGAGGGAATGTAAATTGACAAGACCACTTTAGAAAATACTTTGGCAGTTTTCTACAAAATTAAATAGGTGCTTTTCACTTGACTCGACAATCCTACTTCTAGATATTTACTCAAGAGAAGTGAAAATATATGTTGTTTGCAAATGTTTAGATCAGCTTCATTATATTACCTCCAAACTAGACAACCCACATGTTCGAAAACAGGCAAGTCACGTAATAAACAAATTGTGGTATATCCATGCAATGGAATCCTATTCAGTAATTAAAAAAAAAACAAAACACTATTGATACACACAACCTCATGGGTAAATCTCAAAAATATTATGCTAAACAAAACAAAGCAGACACAAAGAAAGTACAGACTGTATAATTCCATTTATCTGAAATTCTAGTAAAACTGGCAAAGCTAATTTACTGAAAGCAGATTCAGTGGTTGCAGGAAGGCAGGATGTGGGGGTAGATTGACTGCCAACAGGTACAAGAAAAATTTGAGGAGCAACGGAAATGTTTTATAGCTTGATTGTGGTGCTGGTTACATATATATATATATATATATATAATATATTATATATATATATATATATATAATTGCCAGGATCTATTGAATTGTACATGGGTGCACTTTATTAGATGTAATTGTACCTCAATAAAGCTGATCCTTAAAAATTAAATGACCAACATTTAAAAAGAGAATCGCTAAAGGTGGCAAGGGCCCCTGAAGAAAGAAACAAACAGCAACTCACAGAGCTGGAGAGCATGTACTTTGGCAAAACTGGGGACATAGGTAGGTCCAGAGAAATGTTTATACCCTTGAGCCAATAATTCTATCTCTAGAAATATATACTAAGAATATTGTGTGATCATTAGAAAAATCCATGTATAGGAAAATGTTAACTTTGCTAGCAAAAATAAATTTTATTTAAAGTAGCAAAAGTAAAAAAAAATTTTAATCATCTAAATGCCCAACAGAAAAATGATTATAAAAATTTTAACCTATCAACTCATAAGACATTATTCAGTGATTAAAAATAAGTGTGAAGACCATGTAGCAACATGAAAAATATGTTTACTGTATAATATAAAAGAATAAAAAATTCTTTTTGTGTGTCTATGTAATAGCCCGTGGACACAGACAACAATGTGGTAAAGGTGGTCAGGGCTGGGTGAAGGGAACAAAGGATAAGAAACGGGGGACACCTATAAGAGTGTCGACAATAGTAAAGTTAATTCATTGATTAAAATAATAAAATATTTTTTCTTTTACTTTTGAATATCTTAAACCTAATTTTATTTTTTATTTTATCGATCAATTTATTTATTGATGATATCACAGTTGCCCCAATTTTTCCCCCTTTATCTCCCTCCAACAATCTCCTCCCTTAGTTCATGACCATGGGTCATGCATATAAGTCCTTTGGCTACTCTGTTTCCTATGGTGTTCTTAACATTCCCCTGTCTATTTTGTACTTACCAATCTGTACTTCTTAACCCATGCACCTTTTCTTCCATTCTCTCCCTTCCCCTCCCAACTGATAACCCTTCAAATGATCTCTTTATCTATGATTCTATTCCTGTTCTGTTTGTTTGCTTAATTTATTTTTAGATTCAATTGTTGATAGTTATGAATTTATTGCCATTTTAATGTTCATAGTTTTGATCTTCTTTTTCTTAAAGAAGTCCCTTTAAGATTTCATACAATAATAGCTTGGTGATGATGAACCCCTTTAGCTTTACTTTGTCTGGGGAGCACTTTATCTGTCCTTTAATTCCAAATGATAACTTTGCTAGATAGAATAATCTAGGTTGTACATCCTTGCTTTTCATCACTTTGAATACTTCTTGCCAACCCCTTCTAGCCTGCAAAGTTTCTGCTGAGAAATCAGCTGACAGTCTTATGGGAACTCCTATGTAGGTAATTGTTTGCTTTTCTCTTGTTGCTTTTAAGATTCTCTCCTTACCTTTAAACCTTGGCATTTTAATTACGACATGTCTTGGTGTGGTCCTCTTTGAGTTCATCTTGTTTAGGACTCTGTACTTCCTGGATTTGTATGCCTATTTCTTTTACCAAATTAGGGAGTTTTCTTTCATTATTTTTCAAGTAAGTTTTCAATTTCTTGCTCTTTTTCTTCTCCTTCTGACATCCCTATGATTTGGATGTTGGTACATTTATAGCTGTCCCAGAGGCTACTTAACCTATCCTCGTTTTTTTGGATTCTTCTTTCTTCTTGCTGTTCTGATTGAATGTTTTTTTTTCCCATATGTTCCAAATCATTGATTTGATTCTCGGCTTCATCCCCTCCACTGTTGGTTCCTTGTAAATTTTTCTCTATTTCACCTGGTGTAACCTTCATTTCTGCCTGGGTCTTTTTTATGCTGTTGAAGTACCCAGTGAGTTCCTTGAGCATCCTAATCACCAGTGTCTTGAACTTTGCATCTGATAGATATCTTGTCTCCATTCTGTTTAGTTTTTTTTTCATGGAGTTTTGTTCTGTTCTTTCATTTGGACCATGTTTCTTTGTCTCCTCATTTTGTCAGCCTCCCTGTGTTTGTTTCTGTATATTAGGTAGAGCTGCTTTGATGCCCTGTCTTAGTAGCGTGGGCCTCCTAGAGGCTGCTTCATTTCTTTGCCATATGGCCCCATTAACAACACAGTAACTTACTTCTTCAAGGCCAGCAGGAAAATATCTCTCTTCGGGAAGAGTACAGTATGTCTTTTGAATAAATTGGGCCCACCATGAATAACCTCCCTTTGGATTAACTCAGTCAGCTGATTTGGACCCTTAATTACATGAACAAAATTCTCTCGCCTTTGCCAAATATAACATAACCACCAGAGTGATATCCCATCATATCCACAGGTCCTGCCCACACTAAATTACACAGGGCTTGTTTACCTGGGGGCAGGAATCTTGGGGACCATCTTAGAATCCTACCTACCATAGTAATCGATATTTACTACTCTGAATTTATTAATTTATAATACATATATTTACTACAGTAGAAAAATGATTCCTACAGAGATTAAACCCAACTACATATGTGTCCACTGTATTTCTAAGTATTGCCTGAAAAACAGCAACAGCACGCATGTGTACATAGGAGAAAACCAACGAGTAGCAAGAAGTGTTTTCCTCCCAGGGCTGACTTACTTAGAAGCAGGGAAACCACTCAGCTTTGCATACAGATATAACCAGTCTCCAGGGAACTTAGAATTCTCTTCATTCAAGTGACATGTTATTAGATTAAGATGAGGATTATTAATACTAATTTCAGAGAGTAATTTTTCGAGCCCCTATTCCATGCCTATGACAGACATGTTGAGCAGCCACAACACCCTTTCACATTGTGTCCAGATGTGGCTTTAGCATCTTTCTCAGCACAGATCCTCAGGCATTCAGGAAAACTGACAGGAATGGGTGCGTGGGATTGAACCTATCTACCATCCCTGAAATAAAGTAAGGTTTTCAGAAAGTGACTATTAAAATTTGAAAACATGAACAAATAAAACAAAACAGAAACAGGCTCATAGAAAACAACAAAAAACTGATAGTTGCCAAAAGGGAGGGGGACAGGTTCAGTAAAAAAAGGTGATGGGGAATAAGGGGTACAAACTTCCAATAATAAAATAAACAAACCACAGAAATATGGTGTCCAGCATACAGAAACAGCTGTGGTAATAACTTGGCACAGTGAAAGATGGTTACTAGACTTAGTGTGGGGACCACATCATAAGGTATACACATGTCAAATCAGTGTGTTATTTACCTGAAAATAATATGCTATTGTTTGTCAATATACTTTAATTTAAAAGTTTTAATTAATTAAATTTAAAATCAAACAAATTTGAGTACTACTTAAGGTTTAAGCACTTTAGAAAGCTTAGATTCTGGTTCAGGAAAAAATAAAAATATTTTATAATCCATTTGACATTTATTTTCCTTCAAGTGAACATTTGTTGAGTCTCTTGAAGAAGAGTACATATTCCCTACCATTTAGATCACGAGCTTAATTTGACAGAAGAAAATACAGGGGAAAAGTTACCTTATTTTTTCAGCTACTAAGAGCATATTTCAGAAGTAGCAACAGGAAGAGTTTTCTTATTTCTTATTCTTTACTTCTTTACCACTTTAGAATTTCCAAAATTAGTTTATGAGTATGGTCTCATTAAATCCTTGAAATAATCCTGCAATATAGACATTATAATCTTCTCTTTAAGCCAGGAAAATCAA
>PVJD01011347.1:0-46911 GCA_004026545.1 Mormoops blainvillei | reverse complement strand
AATATTGGGACAACAGTAATAGCATAACAATAAAGTATACTTAAAAATATGAGGTGTATCTGGAAAAAGTCTGGTCACTCTTAATATAATGTGAATGATTTGCACAGCATTGATGTAGCCTGACAGCTAAGGAGAGTGGACTGGAATGCACATGCATAAACAATGATGACTTCACTGTACTAGTCAGTGGGGGCGGTAGATACCATTGAGTGAGCATGTGCACTGTGTGGCCATCAGATTCAAAATGACTGAGCAAGTAGAGCAATGAATCTGCATTAAATTTTGTAATTAGCTTGAACATTCCTCCACAGAAACTATTTGGTTGATTCAGAAGACCACAGCTATGAGCAACTGGGGACTGGCAGCTTCATCAGAACAACATGCCTGCTCATACATCATGTTTCATGAAGAGTTTTTTGGTGAAACATCAAATCGCCCAGGTGACTCAGCCCCACTACTGCCCAGATTTGGTACCCTGTGACTTCTGGCTTTTCCCAAAACTAAAATCACTTTTGAAAGGGAAGAGGTTTCAGACCATCAGTGAGATTCCGGAAAATATGATAGGGCAGCTGATGGTGACTGGGAGAACTGTGTGAGATCCCAAGGTGCCTACTTTGAAGGGGATTGAGGCACCATTGTCCTATGGACAATATTTCTTGTATCTTCTATCTTCTTCAATAAATGTCTCTAGTTTTCGTATTCAGGGCTGGATACCTGCTGGACAGACCTTGTATATGTACCCAATACTGGAACACTTAGTTATATTAAGCAGATACTTACAGATGTATAGGAAGACGTGTACAATAATATAATAATAGCAAGGGAAATTCAATACCCACTTTCAACAAAAGATGGATTATCCAGGTAAAAAATCAATAAAGAACCATTACATTTGAACTATACTTTAGACCAGAATATCTAATGGGTCAATATAGTAATTCCATTCAACAGGAGCAGAATAAATACTATTCTCAGAGCACACAGACATTCTCTAGCACAGGTCACATGATATGTCACAAAACATGTTTTAGCAAGTAAGAAGATTTAAATCATGTATAGTGTGTTCTTTAACCACAACGGTGTGAAGGTAGACATCAGTAAAACTGAGGACAACTAGAAAATACACAATGATGAACAGCAAACTTCTGAAAAGCTATTGAGTCAAAGAAGATCAAAAGAGAAAGAATCAAAATATATTGAAAGAAACAAGAATGAAAACACAATGTACCAAATCTTATGGCATACAGTAAAGGCAATTTTAAGAGAAAAATTTATAGCCATAAATTCTTATATTAAGAAAAAATTAAAACACCAAATAAATATCCTAATTATATCTCAGGAGTCTAGAAAAAGAACAATTTAAAGACCAAGTTAGGGAAATGAAGGAAATAACAAATATCAGAATGGAAATGACTAAAATAGAGATGAGGAGTAATAGAAAAGGTCAACAAAACAAGAAGCTGGGTTTTTTCAAACATAAACAAAATGTACAAACTATTATGCTAACTGAGGATGAAAGAGAGAAGTATCAAATAAAGAAAATCATAAATGAAATAGAAGATATTCCTTCTGATACTACAGAAATACAAAGGGCAATAAGAGATTACTATGAGCAATTACATGCCAAAAATGGAATAACCTAGAAGAAATTGATAAACTCCAATAAACATACAACCTACGAAGACTGAATAAGGAAGAAATAAAAAAATTTTAACAGACCAATAATGAAGAAGGAAATAGAATCATTAATCAAAAATCTCTCAAAGTAAGAAAGCCCAGGACTAGGTGGCTTCAATGGTGAATTCTACCAGATGTTATAACAAGAATTAGTGCCGCTCATTTTCTAACTCCTCCAAGAAAATTGAAGAGGAGGGAACACTGCCAAACTCATTCTACAAGGCCAGAATTACCCTGATAACAGGCACTACAGGAAAAAAAATACAGGTCAATATCCTTGGTGAATACAGATGTGGATATTTCAACAAAGAACTAGCAAACTGAATTAACACATTCAAAGGATCATACGTCATGATTAAATGGGATTTATTCCTGAGATTCAAAGATGGCTCAATATATCCAAATCAATAAACATGGTACAACTTGGTAATAAAATGAAAGATTAAAAACATGGGATTATCTCAATAAATGATAAATTATCATTTTATAAAATCAAGCATCCTTCCTTATAAAAAAAGTCTCAACAGATTGGGTACTGAAGAAGGATATCTCAGTATAATAAATGTTATACATGACAACCTCACAGCTAATATTGTACTCAGTGGTAAAAGTTTGAAATGTTTTCTTTTAAGATCAGGACAAGAATAAGATGTCCACACTCACTGCTCTTCAACATAATAATAGAAAGCCTAGCCAAAGCCAGCAAGCAATAAAAAGAAAAATAAACCCTTCAAATAAGAAAGAAAATAAATTGGATAGTTTGTTATTTTGATGTTGAGTTTTATAAGTTCTTTATAAATCTTGAATATTAACCCCCTATCAGATGTGTAGGAGAATATGTTCTCCCATTCAGTGGGTTGCCTATTTTGTTGATGTTTTTGTTTGCTATGCAAAAACTGTTTAGTTTGATGTAGTCCCATTTTTCAATTTTTTCTTTTGTTTCCCTTCCTTGAGGAGATATGTCAGAAAAAAAATATTGCTATGAAATGTTTGAGATTTTACTACCTATGTTTTCTTCTGGGATTTCTGTGGTTTTGAGTTTAACATTTAATTCTTTAGTCCATTTTGAATTTGTTCTTGTGTGTGGCATCAGAAGGTGGTCTAGTTTAATTTTTCTGCAGGTATCTGTCCAATTTTGCCAACATCTCTTATTGAATAAACTATTTTTAGCCCATTTATGTGCTTGCTTCTTCTGTCAAATATTAATTGACTATAAAGGTTTATTTCTGGGCTTTCTACTCATTTCACTGAACTATATGTCTGCTTTTATGCCAGTACAATGTTGTTTTGATTACTATGGCCTTATAGTATAGTTTGATATTAGGTGGCATGATTCTTCTAAATTCGTTCTTCTTACTCAAGGTCAATGCTCCTATTCTATTGCATATAAATTTTTGAAATATTTTTTGTACGTCTGTGAAATATGTCATTGGTATCTTGATAGGAATTGCACTGAATCTATAGACTGCTTTGGCTAGTATGGACATTTTAATAAAGTTAATTTTTCCTATCCCTGAACATGGTATGTGCTTCCACCTAGTTATATCTTTTTCAACACCCCCAGAACCCCAAACAATTCAATTAAGCAATGGGAAAAGGGCCTGAATAGACACTTCTACAAAGAGGACATACGGATGGCCAATAAACATATGAATAGATGCTCAGTGTCACCAATCATCAGAGAGATGCAAGTTAAAACCACAAGGAGATATCACCTCACACCTGCCAGAATGACTACCACCAACAAACGAACAATCAAAAAGTACCAGCAAGGCTGTGGAGAAAAGGGAACTCTTTTGCGCTCTTAGTGGGAATGTAGACTGGTGCAGCCACTGTGGAAAGCAGTATGGAGTTACCACAAAAAATTAAAAATGGAGCTACCTTGTGACCCAGGATGCAGTGATTCCACTTCCGGAAATTTATCTGAAGAAACCTGAAACACTAATTCGAAAGAACACAAGCACCCCTATGTTCATTGCAGCATTATTTACAATGGCCAAGATCTGGAAGCAGTCCAAGTGTCCATCAGTAGATGAGCAGATAAAACAACTATGGGACATTTACACAATAGAATACTATTTGGCCATAAAAAAGAAGAAAGTTTTAGCCTTTGAGATGGCATGGATGGACCTGGTGAAATAAACCAGTCAGAGAAAGATAAAAGTACCATATGATTTCACTCATATGTGGAATCTAATGAACAAAATGAACTAACAAGGAAAATAGAGACAGACTCATAAATAGAGAGTAACCTGACAGCTCTGGGTGGGGGATTCAGGCAGTGGTGGGATCCAACAAAAAGAAAAAGATGACTCATGGACATGGACAACAGTGTGGTGATTGCTGGGTGAGGTATATGGGAACTAAATGGTATTGGAAAAATACAATAAAAATAATAAAAAATAAAAATAAGTAAAAAAGAAAGTAAAAATTAAAATTGTCTTTGCAGGTGATTGGTGTTATATGGAAATCCTACAGATTCAACCAAAAAAACTGTTAGAATTAATTAATAAATTCAGTTAAGTTGCAAAATACAAGACCAACAAACAGAAGTAAGGTATGTTTCTATACACTAAAAATGGGATATTTAAAAATAAATTAAAATTCCATTCACTATACCATCAAAAATGAACACTTAAAAATAAAATTTGAAAAAACAGGAGAAAAACTTTAGGGATAAATTCAACCAAGGAAGTCAAATTTCTGTATACTAAAAACCATAAGGTTTTGATGAAAGAATCTGAAGAAGACATAAAAAAATGGAAAGACGCCGCGTGTTCATGGATCAAAAGAATTAACATTGAATGTAACTGTAGTTGAAAAATAAAATAAAAAAAATAAGGGTAGAGTAACCGCTAAAAAAAAGAATAAGAAAATATATCGTCAAAATGCCCATACTACCGAAAGCTTTCCTTAAACTTAACACAATGTCACTCAAAATTCAAATGGAATATTTTATAGAAATAGAACAAATAATTCTAAAATTTGTATAGATCCAAAAATAGATCTCAAAGAGCCAGTCAGGAGAAAGAACAAGGCTGGAGGCATTACACTGCTTGTTTTCAAACTAAAATACAAACGTATACTAATTAAAAGAGAATGGTACTTGTATAAAAGTAGAAACATAGATCAATGGAACAAAATAGCAAGTTCAATAATAAACACTCACAGACAGGATCATAGAATATTTGCCAAGGGAGCAAAGAACACACAATGGGAAAGGTTAGACTCTTCAATAAATATTAGTGACCAACTATCTTTCTTGGCTACTGCTGCAGACTTTCCTGAAATCTCTCAAATGTTCAAAAATTGCAAACAACTTATCACTGTTCTCACTACCCTGAGACCCTGCTCCACCAACTTACAGGCCCACCCAAGCTGTTTCCAGTGGCTTTTTCACATGAATGGCCTGTCTTGACTCATGCTTCAGCCTTTCCTAAAACCTCTCTAACAAGCAGCATCTGGCCTCAGCATGCCCCATACAGCTTGCCAGGTGGCCCCAGGCCAGGCACTAGCAGCAGCCGGCATTTGTTTGAAACTTGGCCTTTCCTGGGCACCTTCAAGCCCAGCACAAGTAGCAGTCATTTACAGGTCCCTCTGTATCTCCTGCCAGGTTGCCCCTGGCAGAGCACAGGCAGCGTCTGACCTTGCACCTCATGGGAAGCCCCAGAGCCAAAGCAACTGGTAGACAGCTCCAGACCAGTCCACATTACAATGTTACCAACTCCATGAGTGACACATTCAAGGGGTGGAATCAAAAAGTGCCAAAGCACCATTGAAGCACATCCTATTCCTTATGGTCAGCTCCTCCACAAAACCTCCTCCACTGTAGTCACAGCTGTTCATAGAAGGCAATTGGCCTGGGAGTCAATCACTCCCAGTGATGTTAACAGAAATCAAGGTTCAATTACTACAGGACAGTGCACATAGCCCACACAGAAACACACCCGAAGTGCTCAGCAGGGGTGACTTGAGAGGCTGTGCCACTGGGCCCTGCAGAATATCTACTCTACAAGGACACTCTACCAAGTCTGAGAGACATAGAAGCTCTACCTAATACATAGAAACAAAAATAAGGAAGCAGTCAAAAGATAAAGAAACAGGTTCCAAATGAAAGAACAGGAGGAATCTCCAGAAAAAGAACTAAGTGAAACGGAGGCAAGCAAAACACCAGATGTAGAAAACTTCCCTAACCTGGTGAAAGAAGTAGACATATAAGTCCAGAAATTGCACAATACTAAACAAAATGAACCCCAAAATGTTCACACCAAGACATATAATTAAAATGCCAAAAGTTAAAAGCAAAGGGAGAATCTTAAAAGCAGCAAGAGATAGACAGTTATGTGCCTTTAAGAGAGCTCCAGTAACACTGTCAGCTGACTTTTCAACAAAAACTTTGCAGGCCAGAGGAGATTGGCATGAAATATTCAAAATGATGAAAAGCAAGAACCTGCAACCAAGAGTAAACTATCCAACAATTCTTTCTTTAAAAATGAAAGTTAAATGAAGAACATCTCAGACCAAAAAAAAATCCTAAAAGAGTTTCTTACAACTAAACCAGTGTTGCAAGGAGTGTTAAATGGCCTTCTTTAAGAAGAAAAGAAAATTTATATATATACATATATATGCATATATATAATTTTGTCCAATAAGAGCATCTAACCCTTATAAACATATATGCACCCAACACAGGAGCACCTAAATATATAAAGAAAATCTTGTTGGATATAAAGGGAGAGATCAATAGCAATACGGTCATAGTAAAGGATTTTACCACCCCATTGACATCAATGGATAGATCTTCCAGACAAGGAATCAACAAGGCAACAGTGACCCTAAACAACACACTGGATTGAATAGATTTAATTGATATTTACAGAACATTCCAGCCCAAAGCAACAGAATATGCATTTTTCTCAAGTGCACATGGAACAATCTGAAAGATAGACTACATGTTAGGAAACAAAAAAGGTCTTAACATGTTCAGAAAGATTGAAAACATATCAGGTGTCTTCTCTGACCACAATGGTATGAAACCAGAAATCAACTACAATGAAAAAACTGAAAAACATTCAAACTCACTGAGGCAATGGATCAAGTTATTATACAGTAAATGGGTTAACTATCAGATCAAAAAATAATAAATTACTTGGAAACAAATGAAAATGAACACACAACAACCTAAAATCTACAAGACACAGTGAAAACCATCCTGAAAGGGAAGTTCAGCATTACAGGTCTACCCCAAGAAGCAAGAAAAACCTCAAATAAACAATCTGACTCCATACCTAAAAGAACTAGAAAAAGAACAACAAAAAACCCCAGAGTATGTATAAGGGAGATAATAATAATGATCAGAGCAGAAATAAATGGCATAGAAGCTAAAAATATATATAAATGTAAATAAACATATATAATATAATATATATAAATAATATATGAAATTATATATATTATATATATATAATATATATATATTCAATGAGACCAAAAGCTGGTTCTTTGAAAAGATAAATAAGAATGATAAACCTTTAACCAGACTCATCATAAAAAAGAGAGAAGACCCAAATAAATAAAATCATGAGTGAAAGAGGAGAAATAACAACTGTGTGTTTCAGGTTTTTTTCTTGTAATTGATTTCTAATTTCATACCCTTGTGGTTGAAGAAAATGTTTGATATTATTTCATGTTTTGCACATTTATTGAAACTTGTTCTGTGGTCTAACATGTAGTCTCTCCTGGAAAATATTTTATGTTACTTGAAAAGAATGTATATTATGCTTGTTTGGAGTGAAGTACTCTAAAAATATCAATTAATTCCAGTCTAATATGTCATGCAAGACTGCTGTTTCTTTTTTGCCTTTCTGTCTGCAAGGTCTCTCCACTGATGTCAATGGAGTGATAAAGACCCCTACTATGAATGTACTACTGTAAATCTCTCTCTTTATGTCATCAATATTTGCTTTGTATATTCAAGTGCTCTTATGCTGGGTGCATACATTTTTACAAAGGTTATATATTCTTGTTGGATTGACCACTTTATAATTATGTAATGTCCTTCTTTGTCTCTTACTATCGCCATTGTTCAAGTCTGTTTTGCCTGATCTAAGTATTGCTACCCCAGCTTTTTTTGTTTCAATTTTATGATATATCTTTTTTCCATTCCTTTACTTTTAGTCTGTAAGTGATAGAAATGCAAATTAATACAGCCACTATGGAAAACATTATGGAGGTTCCACAAAAAATTAAAAATAAAACAATATTATTACCCTGCAATTCTACCTCTGGGTAAGCATACGTAGAAACATAAGGCACTAATTCAAAAAAATATATGCACCACTATATTCATTACAGCATTATTTAAAATAACCAAAATATGGAAGCAACCTATGTGCCTATCAATAGACTGGTGAATAAATGTGATGGTACATGTATACAATGGAATATTACTCAACTATAAAAAATACAACTTTATCACTTGAAACATCATGGTTGGACCTGGAGGTATTATGCTAAGTGAAATAAGCCAGACAGAGAAAGACAAATGCCATATAATTTCACTTATATGTGAAAACTAAAGGGCAAAATAAACAAACAAAACAGAAACAGACTTAGAGATGCAGAGAGCAGACTAATGGTTGTCAGAAGGAAAGAGGGTTGGTGGGATGGGTGAAAAAGGTGAAGTGACTAAGAAGTACAAATTGGCATTTACAAAATAGTCCTGGGAATGTATAGTACAACATAGGGAATATAGTTATTAATATATTAAAATATATTATTGTCTTCCCACTATACTGTACATCTGAGACTAGTACAAAATAATATTAAATATAAACTGTTAATTAAATTTATTTAATTAAAAATTAAATTTAAAAAATGGATATGAAAGGAACCCAAATGCCCATCAATAGATTGGTAGATAAAGAACTATCTAACGAACATAATAAACTAATGAACAAAATAGAAACAGAAGCATAGATACATAGAACAGACTGACAGCTTCCAGAAAGGAGGGGCTGGATGGAGGGGGACAAAGGGAGAAAAAGTGGGGACCACAAAATTATAAATGGAAGAGGAGATATTACAACCAATACCACAGAAAAACAAAGGACCATAAGAAGATACTATGAACAACTACACACCAACAAACCAGACAACCTAGAAGAAATGGAAAAATTACCATGACTGTATCAGGAAGAAATAGGAAATATGACTAGCCCAATTACTATTAGGGAAATTGAACCTATAATCAAAAATATCCCAAAAATAAAAGCCCAGGACCAGATAGATTCACTGGTAAATTTCAGCAAACTTTTAAAAAAGAATTAATACTAAGCCCTCTCAAAGTCATCCAAAAAATCAAAGAGGATGGAACACTTCCAAACTCATTTTATAAGACCAGAATTATCATAATACCAAAAACAAAAGAAAACAGAAGAGGATATTACTAGAAAAGTAAACTAGAGGTCAATATCCTTGATTAATAGAGATGTAATAATTCTCAATAAATACTAACAAACTGAATTCAGCAACACAGTAAAAGGATCATTCACCATGATCAAGTGGGATTTATCCCTGCAGTGCAAGGATATTTTAACATATGCAAATCAATCAATGCAATTAGCTCACTAATAGAATAAAACATAGGAAAGAATTCTATGATTATCACATTTCCTATGATTAAACATATTTCCTATGATTAAACATAGGAAAGAATCCTATGATTATCTCAATAGACACAGAAAAAGTATTTGACGAAATTCAACATTAATTCATAATACAGTATCTTTGCACTAGGCATAGAAGGAACATATATCAACATAGTAAAGGCCATGTATTACAAGCCCAGGGCTAACATCATGCTTGATGATGAAAGGCTGAAAACTGTTCCTCTAAGATCAAGAAAAATACAAGGTTGCCAACTGTTACTACTCCCATTAAACATAGTACTGGAAGTTCTAACTACAGCAATAAGGCAAGAAAAAAGAGATGTCAGAATCGAAAAGGAAGAAGTAAGATTATCTCCCTTTTTTAGATGACATGATTTTATTATAGAAAGACCTAAAGATTGCACCATAAAAAGTGTTATAAATAACAAATTTAGTAAATATGCAAGATACAAAATTAATGTACAAAAAATCAGTAACATTTCCTTACACTAACACATTTTCTGAAAAAAATTAATACCATTTCTTATATCATCAAATCATGAAATACACAGGAATAAGTTTAACTAAATTGTGAAAAATCTCTACTCTGAAAATGACAAAACATTGATGAAAGAAATCAAAGATGACAAAAAAAATAAATGAATAGGTATCCCATGTTCGTGGATTAAAAAATTATGTCACTGCCCTGACTGATGTGACTCAGTGGATTGAGCACTGGCCTATGAGCCAAAGTGTCACTGATTCGATTCCCAGTCTAGGGCATGTGCCTGGGTTATAGGCCAGGTCCCCAGTAAGAGGCACACAAGAGGCAACTACACATTGATGTTTCTCCCTCTCTCTTTCTACCTCCCTTCTCCTCTCTAAAAATGAATAAATAAAATATTTTTAAAAAGTTAATATAAAATATAATATTACTCAGATATCAATACTACAAAAAACCACCTATAGATTAAATAAAATCCCTATCAAGATTTCAATATAATTTTTACAAAAGTAAGCACTCCTAATATTTATATGCAACCATAAGAGATTCCTAGTAGTCAAAGAAATCCTGAGAAGAACAAAGCATGAGGCATCACACTTCATGATTTAAAGCTATAGTCTAAAGCTGTAGTCATCAAAATGGTATGGTACTGGCACGAAAACAGACAAATAGACAAATAGAACTGAATTGAGAGCCAATAAATAAATGCAAGTATATATGATCCACTAATATTTGAAACGGGAGCCAAGAGTACTCAACAGAGAAAAGAGTCTCTTGAATAAATGGTGCATGGATAACTAGATATTCACAAGTAAAATAATAAAATTGGAGCCACAGCTGACACCACTAACAAAAGTTAACTAAAAGTGTATTAAAGATTTCAATGTAAGACCTGAAACCATAGAACAATTGGAAGAAAATATAAGAACAAAACTCTTTGACATGGGTCTTAGTAATGATTTTTTTGGATATGACTTATAAAGCACAAGCAACATAATTTAATATAAACAAGTGGAATACATCAAACTAAAAGAACTTCTACACAGCAAAAGAAACCATCAACAGAGTGCACAGAGAACCTACCTGGTAAAAATATTTGCAAACCATATATCTGATAAGAGGTTAATATCTAGACTATATAAATAACTAAATAGGAAACAAAAATTAAAAACATGTAAAGGGCTAGAATAGACATTTCTGCCAAGAAGGTATATGAAAGGCTAACAGGTACATGAAAAGATGCTCGGCATCACTAGTCTTTAGGTAAATACAAATTAAAACCATTGAGACATTACCTCATGCCTATTAGAATGGCTGTCATCAAAAAGACAAGAGATAACAAATGCTGATATGAATGTAGAGAAAAAGAAACCCTTCAACAAATGTTGCTGGGAGAACTGAGTATCCAGATCCCAAAGATTGAAGTTGCTTACCTCACGCTATGTACAAAATTTAACTCAAAATAGATCAAAAATCAAAATGTAAGAGCTAAAGCTATAAAACCATCAGAAGTAAACAGGGGTTAATTTTCATGATCTTGGATTATACATGATTATATATGTGTGTCTGTCAGAAGGATCTGGCAGAAGTAAAACCTGCTCGAGTAAACTGGGTAGGGTAATAATATGGGTGTAATAATTTATAGTTTTTTAAGTATATTTTATTAATTATGCTATTACAGTTGTCCCATTTTTTCTCCCCTTTATTCCCCTCTTCCCTGCACCCCTCCATCAGCAATCCCCCCACCCTTAGTTCATGTCCATGGGTCATACATATAAGTTCTTTGACTTCTCCCCCTCCTATACTGTTCTTAACCTCTGCCTGTCTATTTTGTGCCTATCATTTACATTTCTTATTCCCTGTACCTTTTCCCCCATTCTCCACCCTTCCACTCCCAACTGATAACCCTCCATGTGATCTCCATTTCTGTGATTCTGCTCCTGTTCTAGTTGTTTGCTTAGTTTGTTTTTGCTTTTGTTTTGCTTTGTGTTTTTTTTTTGGTTCAGATGTTGATAGTTGTGAGTTTGTCATTTTACTGTTCATGTTTTTTTATCTTCTTCTTTTTCTTAGATTAGTCCCTTTAACATTTCATATAATAAGGGCTTGGTGATGATGAACTCCTTAAACTTTACTCTATCGGGAAAGCACTTTGTCTGCCCTTGCATTCTAAATGATAGCTTTGCTGGATAGAGTAATCTCTGTTGTAGGTCCTCACTTTTCATGACTTTGAATACTTCTTTCCTGTCCCTTGTTGCCTCTAAGGTTTCTTTTCAGATATCACTAACAGTCTTATGGGAACTCCTTTGTAGGTAACTACTTTTCTCTTGCTGCTTTTAAGATTCTCTCTTTATCTTTAACCTTTGGCACTTTAATTATGATGTGTCTTCGTGTGGCCTTCTGTGGGTCCAACTTGTTTGGGACTCTCTGTGCTTCCTGGACTTGTATGTCTATTTCCTTTGCCAGACTAGGGAAGTTTTCTGTAATTATTTTTTCAAATAAATTTTCAAATAGCCAATAAACACATGGATATATCCTTAAAGGCATTTATCATTAGGGAAATAGAAATCAAAACCACAATGAAATACTATTTCATACCCAGTAGGATTGCCATATGCAAAAAATAGTAGAAAATAATGAAGGCTGTTGATGATGTGAAGAAACATAAATCTTCATACTTTGCTGGTAGAAATGTAACATGGTGCAAATGTACAGAAATCACTTTAATAATTCATCAAAAAGTTAAACATAGAAATACCATATGACATAGCAATTCCATTATTAGGAATATATCAAATAATTAAAAACGGTAGCTCAAACAAAATTTGTACCTGAAATATAGCAAGAGTACTCACAATAATTAAAGCAGATAAGGCTCAAACATCAATCAACTGGTAAATGGATAAACAAAATGTGTCATATCCATTCAATATAATACTGTTCAACCACAAAAGGAACAATGCACTAATATAAATTACAGCATGGATGAACTTTGAAAACATCATAGTAGATGAAAGAAGTGAGAAATCAAAGGCCATGTATTGTATGATTCCATTATATAAAATTCAAATCCATAGACATGAAAGCAGATTAGTGATTGTCTGAGGCTGTGGGGGGTGGGGGGAAACCAGAAGTGATTGCTTAAAGTTTACAAGGTTTCTGTTTCAGGTAATACAGAGTTTTTTTGAGCTAGTGATGATATACTACATTTTTTTTAAAAAATTAATTCTAATTCATATTTCTTATAGTTGATATTCAATATTATATTAGTTTTAGGTGTATAGCAGAGTGGTTAGATGTTTATATAATTTATGAAGTAATCCCCCAGATAAGCCTGGTATCCACTTGGTACCATACATAATTATTACAATATTATTGACTATATTCCCCTATGCTGTAACTCACATCCCCATGACTATATTCTAACTACCTATTTGTACTCTTATTCCCTTCGCATTTTTTACCCAGCCTCCCAACACCCCTCCTCTCTGGCAACCATCAGCTTATTCTCTGTATCCATGAGCCTGTTTCTGGTTTGTTTATTGCACTATTGTACATTCTAAATGTATATTATATTATGGACTTATATACTTTATAGTGGTTACAATGGTAAATTAAATTTATGTTATGTGTACTTTATTGATGAAAATTAATAGATAAATGCTTATTTTAGTATAGTGGCCCCTTCATATTTTTCTTCCTGTGTCGACAGGATTAGCTGATCCCAGCAAACAGTACTTTGAGAGACATAATAGGACTGATATGATTTATGAGAAATAAATGTTGGATTCTCCAGGTCGAGGCAAGATCACTCCAATATGTCAAAATTATCTGATGACAGGTCTTGTAGTAACATTTAATGGAGAGAAAAGGAGCTTTACTAGGGAATTCTAGTGTATGATGGGACAGGATGCCAAATAGCGGAATATCTAAAAAAGAGAGGTGCTATCAAAGACAAACTCTACTTCTCAATTTTGCCAAGGGCTAGTCTGGAAAGGATCATATTCTGAATTATTTTTACCATTACCTGAAAAACTCTAAAATACTGTTCAACTTTATCTAAGTTAGACATGGGCATTTTAAATCAACCTTGGGATTTATACACCTGCAGTCAGTGGATTAATAATTCTGGAAAGTGTAGAGGAAAGCAAGGAGTTTTTTTCTCACAAAATTATTTTATCCTTAAACCATTAAGCCTAGTATTTGCCTTTTATTAAACACTGATACTATATTGACAGAACATTTATGAAGAAGCTAACTATAATTAACATTTTAATTAATTTATATGTAATTGTGAATGCATATGAAGACTTTTTCTCTGCTTATATTTTAGTTTCTACTTCCACATGCCAGGCCACTGAGTAAGTAGAGAATCTTATTCCTAAATCATATTTGATTTGAAAGCTTCCTTGGAAAATTCTGGTATCCTGATGTCCGCAGGTTCTACTCACTAGGATTTAGGTCTCTGATTCAGACTCATGGGCTTTCAATTTCTTATTGCACATTTTAGGCAGTAGAAGTGTAAGAATATATCAACAACAAGAAGTAGTGGGTCAGTTAAGATTAAGAAAAATGAGTTGTGGCAATAATTGAACTTATAGGAGGAAAAAGAGAGAAGTAAAATGAGAAGTTCATGAACTCTATGGTTCCTTATAGAAGGTGAGTATAGGTTTGCTCAGTTTAACATTGGTCATTATTTTACTTTATGTACTGTTAACTAAACCTAAAATCAAGAAGCAGTTAGCTCAATAATTAAGAATAGAAACATAAAACATGCTGAGAAAAACAGGTCTTTAGGAACATTTATTTGTAACCCTTCCATAGCAAATCAGTTAGTCCTCACGCGCTACATTCTACAGAAGCACTATTACTGATGAGTAATTAATATGGTGAGATTAAAAGAGTACCAGGAACTACCTCGCCATACTTACTTTAAAAAATATCTCTCATTAAAATTTTCACTTGCCTTATTAGCAAATTATTATTTTCTTTAAATAGTGTTTTGGGGGATCCTCTTCTATAGTGTAAATAGCTCATAATAGGATAGTGCAAGATGACAGCTTTACAGTGGTGTGCAGAAGTTGGCTCTTACAGGTGCAGTAGAGCCCACTGTGTCCATAGCTTAACAATTCCTCCTTCAGTGACTCTTCTTTGGTAACCTTAAATTACTCACAGTGGGAGAATACACACCACAGAAAGGGGATGGGGAGGTAGAGAAGGGTAAAGGGAGGAGTAAATGGTGATGGAGGGAGACTTGACTTTGGGTGGTGGAAACACAGTACAATATACAGATGATGTGTTGTAGCAGTGATTTTCAACCTTTTTCATCTTGTGCCACACATAAACTAACTATTAAAATTCTGCAGCTCACCAAAATATATTTTTGCCCTTCTGACAAAAATAGGCATAATTTTGATTTATTCACACCAGATGGCTATTGTGTTGGCTGTTATCATTTTTTTATTTGACAATCTAAGGGAAAAGAGGTCAGTGCCCCTAACTAAATAGTCAGGAACTGAGTGTTTTAAAAATTATTATGGTACACCAGTGTGCTTAATGTGGTACACCCATTAAAAATAGCTATATTTTTGAACCATACACTTGAAACCTATGTAATCTTATTAACCAATATCACCCTGATAAATTTATTTTTTAAAATCCAAAAACAAATTACACTTACTTGAAAGTCAGTTCAACCAATTTAAGTTCATATCTGTAATTTCAAAAATTGTTTTATGTCTAAAAACTTTACGTTGGCTTTGCATATTGTTTCATACCCATCTACTCCAGTGACTTGAAAGTGGTGTGTGTGTGTGTGTGTTTTCCCCAAAAGAGACAAGATGTAGAGTATTATCTTAGCTTGAGGTACACAAAATTATTACATAGGTTATAAGTTATATTGCAATAGGCCTTAGAGTAAGTGGATATTTACAGAGTGTGGGTTCAAAGATACAAGAAAATTACTGAATCAAAAAAAAATACTCTCATATATCCACAGTTGCTCCCCTCTTTTAGTATACATTTTTAAGGATCCAGGAATGCCCCTTCTACTGTGAAAGATCGAGATTACCCACAGTGCATATATAAGTTCTCAAATTCACAAATATTTCATGAAAATAAAATTTAACAATGATTAGAAAGAAATCAGAAAACAAAGAAGGAACAAGTGGAGAAAAAGACAGCTAGAACCATTAAAAATAAACCTTACCGTCTATTTTTATCTTTATTTTCTTTCAGGAAGATGCTGAAGACAAAAACAAATAAATGAAAAATTCATAAAGAATTCAACTTTCTGTCTTTTAGACATGGAAGCATTAGGGTTATTAAATTTGCAAATATAATTTGGAATCTTTTTGTAGCAGCTTGCTTGTACGTTATTTTATACTCAAAGGTTCCATTGCTGAGATCAATGGATTCATTGCTTGGGTTTGATCACTTGGCATTTTTTGAGCCAAACCAAAGCCTCAAAGTAAATATTTCCTACATAGATCATTTAGGCCACAAATGAAAATGTAAGGATAGCAGTAGGGAAAATATTGCTTTAAAGTTTCTTGCAAACCATACTGCATGAATTAGTGACTAAAAAATGCTGCTAGCAGGAGACACAAAAAGAGGAGTAAGGGGTAAGGAGCAGCATTTTAACATTTTCACCAGTTTCAAGTTGTTACAACTCCAAACCCCAAAAGTTGTCATGTTTCTTCATATGCTAACTAAGCTAAACTTCTGTTGCTTTTAAGACTTGTAAATTTTTCTCTTTGATATGTTTCCAGGAGCCACAAAGAAAAAGAAAAAACGAGCATATAGTGTCTCTGTGTTCAGTTCCAAAAGGAAGAAATCTGCAGTAACTAATAAACCTCTATATACTGTTGGGGTGAAACATAAGTAGGGAAATAGTTTTAGCAATACAAGTAATTTTTACTGAATAAATTGCCCCCAGGTGACAGGTAATTGTGCAGACCACATTAATGTAGCCACTATGTTTTAAAAGCTACTCCCTTCTTTATTGATCAGCTTATTCAGGCTGGACCCTTGGCTTATGAGAAAAAGCCCCATTCAGCTAAATTTATAGTCATATTTCCAAGCACACTCTATAATTGCTTGGAGGAGAGACAGAGACTTCTGGCTCTCCATGCCACTTCATGTGATAAATGTGCACTTCTTTTGGAAGAATATTTTCTGGGGGTTTTTTTGTTGTTGTTGTTTAACCCTCACCCCAGGATATGTTTATTGATTTTAGAGGTGGGGGGAGAAAGAGCGAGAGAGAGACATCTATGTGAGCGACATAGATCAGTTGCCTCCCTTATGCTCCCTGACCTGGGTTCAAACCCAAAACCTTGATGGGTGCCCTGACCAGGAACCATATCTGCGACCTTTTCGTGCATGGGATGATGCTCCAACCAAGTGAGCCACCTGGCCAAGGCAGTAATATTTTATTTTTTATCCTGTTTGGAAACTGAAATAACATGAGGAGTTAGGAGGTAATGCTGTTCTAATAGCCTCTCCATCAACATCTAATCAGAGAGTTATTCTGGTTCTTTTGCAAATAAACACAGATTTCCAGAGGGAGACACTAACTTGCAAGTTTGAAATGAACCTGGTCACTAAGTCATTCAAGTTTTAAATTACATTTATTGAGCAACTATTACATACCAGAAAACTATATTTGTTACACATGAAGATGATCCTGGATGGCAAAGTCCAAACTGTCTTTCTGTAAGCAATATCCCAGATGTAGCTACATTTTTGTCACTAGCGTTTTCAGGAGACATATAAGAAGTGTAAAACATAAATTAAGTGTGTGTAGACTGCAAATCACTACTAGGATCAACTGTTGTAATGTCATGCATGAGAAATCAAGTTACCATAATACAAAATCTAGAAAATTGTAGGCATAATAAAATTGTAATTAAGGAAAACTTTAAAAATAGCACATCTGACATCAATGATTTAGTATAACAAAAGGAAAAATGTAACTACCTTTCAGATTATAGTTGTCCCTTGAACAAGGTGGGGGCTGGGGTGTGAACCCTCTACCCTAGCATAGCTGAGAATCTGTGCATAACTTTTGATTCCCCAAAAACTTTACTCATAACCTGTTGTGGACCAGAAGCCTTACCAATAACACAAATAGTTGATTAACACGTATTTTGTACATATATATTATATATTATATTCTTACAATTCTTATCTAGAAAAAAGAAAATATTATTTAAAAATCATTAGGAAGAGAAAACATATTCATTGTATTTTTAAAAATAATTGCATTTAAGTGGGACCATGCAGTTCAAACTCGTGTTGTTCAAGGATCAACTGTATATCTTGGACTAAGGACGTAACAGAATTGGCTTCTTTGTTTCTGCCCCCACTGCAATCTGCAGTTCTAACTAGAAACTGATGCTGAGAAAGATGACTCCAAAGTCTTAGATATTCAGCAAAATTTCTAGCATGGTCACCAGCCTATCTTGAATAAGCTAAGAAATATTTTCATGCATTTTTCTAAGTTCTCAAGCAACTTTCAGTCAAACCCATTCTGAACTAATTTAATCAGAATCACTTTAATCTCCAAGTAAGATGACTCATCATGACTCATTAGTGGTATGATGGAATGTCACACTGAACAACCTCTTGCATAATCATACCCACCACTCAAGCTTATCCTCCTTGGAGTATTAGTCTATCACCTTGAGAAAAACTATTAAAATGCAAACTGAGAAGGATAACTCCTTGAATCATTAACCATGCAGTAATTCTTTGGTGAAAATTAGTTAATCTGATTTGGGAATGTGACACTAAAGAACTAAAGAGCTCTGGCTGATAAGGAGAGCATTGACCAGAGATGGAAGGACCAAGATGCTCACTATAGAGTGAACTTTGAGAAGCAGTAGCAGAATTGGATGGTATAGCATGCTAGTTCAGAGAGTAAGAAGGCCATAAATGATGCTAATGGGGGTTATAGAGCTGTGGGAAAGGAGGGGCTATATCAGATTATGATATTTTCACCATAATGACACATAGTACATTTTAAACAATGATCTATGTAAATTATATCTCAATAAAGCTGACAAAAGACCTGAAGATACCAAATAGCATTTGAGGTAAATAGCACTTTTATACATTGCTGATGGAGTTAAAGTTTCCACAACCAGTTTGGAAAGCAGTTTGCTACTACTGAGTAAAATTGGAAATGTGCAGACCTTAACAATCCTGCAATTACAATTTAGGCATACGTTTTATATAAAAGCACTATATATAATGATACATGTACAAAAATGGTGAAGTCAGCATTGTTTTAATGGCAAAATTAGAAACAAAATTATCTAATCCTCTGGAACCTAGGTAAATATAATATATTTATATAATAAAATAAATAACAGTTAAAAGAAATTTATATATGTATATACACACAAATAAACATAAATCTAAAATATTAAAAATCAACATGAAAATACTTAATTTTGGCAATTAAAAACAACAAAATATACTATTCTGTGTCACCATTACTTTATAAAATAAAGTGTATGATTTTCAAGTAAAGAAAAAATGTGAGGCAGACATTACTTTAGAAATAAAATATGGTAAAAGCTAGTTTTATGAAAAACTCATTGTATTATCCAAAAACGTTATTTTTAATAATTTGTTGACAAATTTATCACTGACTGGTATTTGAAACAAACGCTTTATGGGAAATAGTTTTATAACAACCAGTCATTGTTTATCTGATATCCCAATTTAACCAGGCTTCCTCTGTTATTTGCTAAATCTGGTAACAATATCTGAGAAAGCATTTAGCAGAGCAGTACCAGGTCTTCATTTTCCACCATACTCGTATATTATTATGTGCACTTGAGGCTATTATAATTAGCAGTTTGGCAGGGACCAGATAACTGTTTCTATTGATTCCCACATATGACTTAATCCAGGGCTCTGAACATTTATTTCACACACATGGTAACTGCACTTTACATAACGGATTGTACTTCATATTTTGGTGCACTCACATGTCCAGCTTCTCTTCCCAGCCTCAGAATCTGCTCCATCAATGCTATTTGTACAAAGGTTTTCCTTAATAAATCCTCAGTGCAGCCCTCAGAACAAGCATGGGGTTGATATTTCATTTTGGAAAAATGTAACTATTTTCTCTGGCATCCTATACACAATGAATTGGGAGCTCATAATTTATGTTGCAATTATTCCAATTTTAATTCAACTTATGAAAGACACAAGAAGGAGAATATCAGCATGTCTTATTAAATATCTCTATTTACATACGACAATTTGTTGTGCAAAATTCTGTTATTCTACTGCTGTTGTGAGTATATACTTTTCCATTAAAATAGTGAGAAAGTGAAAGTTTATTTCTATATGAGCAACCAAAGATCTTATGGTATTGTTTTCTATGATATGATTACCTATTTACAAAAGTACTTGAGGAAATTTTTAAAAGATTGTTTAGATCTAAATGGATTAAAAAATAAACCATTTCTATTTTCAAGTCTTTTGAGTTTCTCATGGTTTACCACAAGGGGGCATGTGAAGATCAAATACAAGAATAAATTTATTAAAGGTCTTTGATTAAAAAAAAATAGTTGTTTTTAAACTTTTTGAAAAGGTGATTTATTTAGCCACATGTGTGTTTATTTTGTAAAACACAGTTTAACTGAACATTAGAATTGGCTAAATATTAAGTCATTCCATATTCTTTCCTGAATTTGGAGCTCAGAAAATGGTTTCGTTGTTTTCTGAAACAGTTTAGCCCTCTTGATTTGTTGGATGAGGAAAAAAGTTAACAAGAACATGCTTGCAACTGTCACTTTAACAGGCAGGTATTTCAGGGTGGACAGGAACACCTTTTGTGAAACTGGTTGTCTTAAGGAAACTGATGACATTTGAGAGATTTTTTTCACTTCTTCATGCAGTGCAATTTTTTAAATTAAACTTATTTTTAAATGTCTTTACTTAAAATAATTAAACTTCAATTGTTATACTAATCATAAATATATGTACTCCATTGATTATCTTTTTCCCTCTCTCCCTCTCCCTCACAAAACAAGCACACATACAGAATAAACCAAAACTTGCGTGTCTCAATGAAATATGAGCAATTTTGTGCAAACAAATATACACAAAACATCCTTTTCATAAATTCATGAAACATTACCTTTAAGTCTCTAAACTATTTGCCACAATTCCTCAAAGAGAGAATATTAATTAAAAGGGGGGATGGGAGAAGTGACAACTAAGCAAAACAGAAACTCAAAATGGAAAAGTGTTCCAAAAACTTTAAAAGCAGATATTTCCCAAGTGAAATATATTCTATTTGAAATATTATACAAGCACAAATTCAAGCAAATGGTTTAAACTTTAGGTAAAAGTTGGCAACAAATTTGGATATGTGTTCCACATATTTCAACCAACCCACTGTGGAAATCTGCAGCAGTTCTTTTTGTAAGGGTTATGAGAACAAGAGCCAAAGTTTTGAGGATTCCATACAGGGATATGACGAATTAAATAAATATTTCAAGCCTATATCACATTCATATGAAGGATATGAGAGGCAGAAGCAATTATAAACTGATATGCTGATATTTTCTTTCTTGTGTCACTCTTATAACTTAAATTAAAATTTAATCATTACAACATATACAGTGAGTTCCAAAAACATTGTGTATAGGAAGCCAGAGCAAACAGTTACTTTCCAAAACTATCTGGTCCAGTTTATAGTGTGTGTTACTGTGTGCTCTATGTCCTTTTTGAGTGTGTTGGACTATTTCATTATCTTATAGATTAGAAACTTTGGAAATACTAAGTCTTCTATGCTAAAATGCCATCTTCTTATTGAATTTGTTAATGTATTTATCTTATTCAACAAATATTTATACAGTATCTACTATGTGTAAGGCAACTATGCTTTGGGAAATAAATGTAAAGAAACAAGCCATGATCTCTGTGTGGGAGAAGCTTTCACCCAGTTGGGAGAGAACAAACACAGAGCCAAGAAAGGTTAAGTCATTGTGCAAACAAGTCATGTTATAGAATGTGCCAAACAGATAGTAAATGTTATTGGGTTTAGGAGGAAAAGAAGAGTGGAGGGATTAAAGAGCATACAAAGTGGATGAGCAGAGAGGAAGAAACTGAACCTTTCAGTTAACCAGATGAGTATGAACAAATCATTAGAGATTGGTGCATTTTGTCCAGAAAATATCAAGCCATGCACTCTGAAAAGTAGAGACATTTATTGAAGAAGATACAGGTACAAGAAACATTGTCCATAGGACAATGATGCCTCAGTCCCCTTCAAAGTAGGCACCTTGGGACCTCACACAGTTGTCCCAGCATCTCTTCCATTGTTCAAAACACTCTGCAAAATCCTTTGTTGGAATTGTCATCAGCTGCCCCTTCATATTTTCCTGAATCTCAGTAATAGTCTGAAATCTCTTCCTTTTCAAAGGGGATTTTAGTTTTGGGAAAAGCCAGAAGCCTCAGAGTGCCAAATCTAGGCTACAGGGGGACAGAGTCACCTGAGTGATGTGATGTTTCACCCCAAACCTCTGCACAAGACATGATATGTGAGCAGGCATGTTGTGACAAAGCTGCCAATCACCAGTTGCCCATAGCTGCGGCCTTCTGAATCATCCTAATAGTTTCCATGGAGGAATGTTCAAGCTTGATGCAAAATTAGATGCAGATTCATTGCTCTACTCTCTCAGTCATTTTGAATGCAAGGGCCACACAGTACACTTGCTCATGCCACAGCATCTACCACCCGCACTGACTAGTACAGTGAAGCTGTCATTGTTCATGCATGTGCATTCCAGTCCACTCTCCTTCGCTGCCAGGTTACACTGATGTCATGCAAACAGTTCTCATTATATTAACAATGGCTGGATGTTTTCCAGACAGTCCTGGTATACATGATTACTTAGCAACAGAGAATATATCAGTCAGGCTAAACTACAGATTTCATATTTAGAAAGAGAGGACAGTAAAATTAGAATGAGCAAACCAGATAGTGTGAGCAAAGGGTGACATGGTTTATCTTGTAAGAATGGGTAACATTAAAGAATTTGGGGTAGAGCAATTACATAATTAAAAAGAGTTTTAGAAAAGATAAAGTTGGCAGTGTTTTTATAAAGTAAACTGAAAAAGAGAATTAGAGGCTAGTGTTATGATCCAGAGGCAAGATGATATGGACTTGGACAAGAATGATGGAAATAGAAATTATATTATGAGAGCTACTTCAGAATTCATTCATACTATTAAAATAGAATCATCATAAGGAGTTGCTCCAGCCAAACCTTTCAATTTAAATTGGGACTAAGAGGTTCTGTTAGAGCAATAGAACCTATCATTAATGCTTTGATTGCTCAACTGATTTTGCTGAATGCCCATGGAAACTGGTTCAGTTTTGCAATAAACTTTACCCTACTCTAGAATTCAGAATGAAAAACTATTTGGTCATTCTGGATTAGGAAGCAAAAGTAAGATCTGGTGTAGTGAAATTAGATTTGGAAAGAGACCTAGATTTGAATCTTGATTCTGAAGATACGTGATTTTTGTATTAAGTGCTTAACCTCTCCAATGCTCATTTTCCTCCTATGAAAAATAAAAATATTTGTACCTATATTATAAGTCTATTGCAAAGACTAAATAAGGCAACTTAAGTACTGAACGATACCTATAGCACAGAAATACATCTAAAACTTCTTAGTACATAATTAATACCCATATATGATTGTTTATTTAATCATTTTTTGTGATCTAAAGTTAAACCCTCAAGACCAATCAGTGCTGACCTCTTTCTCAAACTTTGCCTGATTGAATGCAGAAGGCTGGACCAGATAATTTCTTGTGGTTCCTTCCAGTATCAGTATCTCATATTCTATATAATTAGAAGCCTTAAAGCAGATTATTTCCAAGAAAAATCTAAAGCACATAGTCCAAACCAAAATAATTTAAAAGTTGAAAGTTTAAATTTTGATATAGAAAAATCAGCCTCTGTATATAATCTAACACATTTTAAGATGTATAATATGCAATCTCTCATGATGGATGGGTTTTTATTCATCAACAATTTATATTAGTAAAGGGTACATTTCCAGAGCTGCCTGAATAGTAGAACCACAATCCTGTGGATATCTTTAGGAGTTTCTTTTAATATCATTGTAAAAATAAAAATCAGTCTCCATGTCATTATTATTTTAACAAATTTTCATTTGATCCATGAGTTATAGATGATCCTGAAATATTCTAATAATTGAAAAAATAAGTATGCCCTTTAAGTACATTAAGTTTGTAGGGTTCAGTCCTGGCTCAATCCCAAAGACCTGTTTACACTTCCTAAAATGATAATTACCCATGAATTGCTGTTGCGAGTCTGTAATCTTGATACCAGCATCACTTACTTATATGTAAAAGATGACAGAAATATATGCTATTTTGGGACCTCGCATGACTGCCAGATGTCCACTACCTGAACCCTTTCAGCATCTAAGACTCTCAGAGGTATATAGGTTAGAGACTCAAATTGGGGGGCGTTGCATTAACAAAGGGTGACCAGATTCTTCAAAATATGTAGAGAAGATGGGAGCAAATTTATGTGACTATTCACAGAGGCCTGACCTTTTCCAAAGTATCTTATTTTTAGGTACTCTGGAACTTGAAACAGCTCTGGAGACAACAGCAATGAGGGAAAAAAATAACTTAAAATGTGGTTATGTTCCAGAGTTATCAGTCATCCTACACCACCCCAGTACTATCGTCTGGCAAAGATAGTGGAGAACATTATAACAGTTGGCAGGTGAGATAACCAGGTTGAGCACATGAGCTTGATGGCCTTTATAATGTTTTTATCCTGATATTGGAAATGTGAAGTAATCTAATGATTCTAAAGCATATTATGCCCTGCACTTTGGTGAAGGATGCCAATTAGTGAATGAAAGCAGACAATGAATATTAGATATATACACTGTTTCTAAATAAAAGTATTGTAATTCCATTGATTAACATTTCCTCAACTAAGTGTTTGGCTAGAGAAGGTTGTTATTTTCTGGACAGAGAAAAGCAAAGTCTTTAAGTTGTTGTTCCCTAGTTTAACATCTGAGGTGAGTACATGGGGAGATAACCATAGATTTTGCATGCAACCTCCATGGGACATGATCTCCAAACTCAGGCTACTGAAAGAGCCCATGGATCCATACAAAGGAGCTCAGACTGACTATACTGTACATGTTTTGTTCTTGAAAGTAAGACATATTTTGAGTCATGTTGCATTTACAGTAAGAGTCTCTTCACAATTTTTATTCCTGATTATTTTTGTTATTGGACCTTAGCTTTCAAATGTGCAAACAAAGAGGTTTGACAAAGGTATCTTCCAACTTTAACTTTCTATAATTTTTAATGGGGAGTGTCCAAATATCACTGTTTATAAAATTATTTGATGAACTTTTCCTTAAAGCCTTTCTTAATCTGTCTTTTCCCAAAAGAATGTGCTCTCTTCTGTCTCTGGATCTTCATAGCATTTATTGTATATATCACTCGCCTTGCTACTGTTGTGTATTACTAGTGACCTTTACATATGTTGCCTCTGTCCCCAACTAGACTGATAGATCTTTGAAACTTTGTTATGCTTTAGGCTTCTCAAACAAAGATTTTGGGTACTTGACACACAGTTTCTGGTCAGGAAATTCATTACTCTCCTAGAAGAGTTGGAGGAAGTAAAGATAGCAGAAGTCAATGTTTTTTTTCCTCTTTTTAAAAATTTTTATTGAATTTATTGGGGTGACATTGGTTAATAAAATTATATTGGTTTCAGGTGCACAATTCTATAATACATCATCTGTATATTGTGTGTTCACCATCCCAAGCCAAGCCTCCTTCTGTCAACCTTTATTACCCATAATCCTCTTATACCTGCCCCCTCTTCCCTTCCCTCTGGTAATCACCATATTGTTGTCTGTCTATGAGGGCTGGGTTTTTGGTTTTGTTTTGTTTTTATGCTTATTTCTTTCACCTTTACATCCAGCCCCCCAACCCCACTCTTCTCTGACAGCTGTCAGTCTGTTCTCTGTAACTGTACTAAGGGAAGTGAAATAAGCCAGTCAGAGAAAGACAAATACCATATAATTTCACTTATATGTGGAATCTAATGAACAAAATAAGAAACAAAAAATAAATAAAAGCAAATCATTGTTTTAAGACACATGGGGAAAGAAGGAAAGAGGTCCAAACAAGAAAGAAGATGATAATAAAAATGGCAGGAAAAACAGCTTCTTTACTTAGTTTGGAGACACAGTTGCTAAAATGGTTCTGTAAACATGTTTACTGAAGGAATTATAACAGATAATTGCAAGTCTGTGGAACCCTAAAGACCCTCAGGGATTTCTGTGAAGTCAGGTATATATTTGAATGGACTTTGACTTGGGAGACACAATAATAGTACCATATCTCCTATAATAGAAACCAAACTTTAAAGAGCTGAGATTTTTGATTTGGTGAAAACCAGTTGAATGATCCAGGTGTATGTTGAGATACTGGACTATGGGCTTATTTTGGGATCACTTAAGTATATGAAAATCATTCTCCTAGTCAGGATATGTTAAAATGGGGGGAGAGCAAAGGTTGAACATGTTCATTTGTCAAGATACACTAAGCCAGGGTTCTCCACATAGGCACTATTGACACTTGGATAATTCTCTGTTGTAGGGGATGTCCTGTGCATTGCAGCATGTTCAGTAGTATCTCTGGACTCTACTCCCTAGATGCCCGTGGCACCCATTTCTCCATTGTGACAGCCAAATATGTCTCCAGACATTTCCAAATGTCTTCTGAATAATCTCTGACTTTACAACTACTGCCACAAAGCTAAATTTTTTTTGCTGCAAACCTAAAACTTTGAATAATCAATGTTTTAAAAGCAGAAGTTTTCTTAGAAATAATTTCTTCCGCTCATTTTTTACAAATGAGAAAACAGAACCACAAGGGGAAAGAGGTCAGAAATTACTTAGAAATAGAAATCCTAAATTTACATACCACCTTTAACTCGTTTTCCAACTACCATTCTTCCTCTTTATTTATGTCTCCAGCCTTTTGATTCTCATTTACTCATTCTTTCATATATATGAAAGAATATTTATATGAAAGAATATATATTTTTTTTTCTTTAGTAAGTCAGTCAGTGATTCAGTCATCTTCCTGTCCCAAATGACTGTTCATCCCAAATTCTCTCTTGGATCAATTCTTCAAGCTCCTGCCAGCATCCGTTCAGCTGTGGGTTGCAAATTCCAAGTATTATAAAAGGACAGCCAACTACAACAAAAATTGAGAAGTCCAGCCAATCTATTATATCTCATCACCTCCCTTCACGCTAAAAGAGAGAAATACATTACTAATATATTGTTAATATATTGGAAACTTTTCCCCAGACTTTGATGTAAGGTTATGGTGATCCGTAATTGTTAATATTCTTAGTGCATCGCCATATCCTAACTTTTGAAAGCTTTTAAAATACTTCTCAACTTCAGTAAATAGCTAGTCTAAGTGTATATTTCTCTTTCCATTAGCTCACTTTAGATTCTAACTCTTGCTTTTAAAACCATATAGGCTGTTCAATTTCCTTTCTCCTCCATAAGTATAATAACATAACATTTTGATTTTAACTCACTTAGAGTGAGAAAAATGAATTACATGTGTGAAAAACAAGTTTGGATAATGAGAAAATCTGTATTGGAATTAATACTTGAATATATGACCTATCTTCAAGTTGTATTTTTTGTGCAGAGAGGTATGTGAAGACATTCTTGGGTCTTATTTTAAAACTCGTGATTAAATAAAATAATTACTTTTGGATAATAAATTTACCACCAATGTTAGTACTAGTTTTTATTATTAGCTTTAAGTATTACTAATAAAGGACTTTATTAGAAGCTATCTATTTTAGGGAAGTTTTAAACTTGCTAAGCAAATTATGCTTTAAGCATGCACATTTATATGTTTTCTATAAATTTATAATAATGCCACAGTCTGAAGGTCCATTACGACCTAAGCTATTAAAAGAGCCTAGGATGTTTTTGTTGTTAGCTCAGTATATAGTGCACCTGAGACCAATTTTCTTATGTTCTTCACTACAACTAACTCCATCCACACACATACACATTCCACTTTTCAGACCTCCCCCATGCACCTTTGCATCTATAACATCATATTATGTTTTTTTTAATTGAGGAGAGGCAGAAAAAAAAGAAAATCAGAAAACCAGGTGTCTCAGGAGTCCTTTCTTTTAATGATTTCATTAGGGTAAGAGTTCTGTTTCTGAATGTCCTGGTAATTTTATTTCAGTGTGTGATAAAGTTTGAGTGTGCAGTACTTTAATTTTAATATGAATTCTAAGTAGTTAACTGTAATTACATTGTCCCTCTCTATTTTAGCCTCATTTTCATATAATTTAGAAAGATAAGGGAGGATTTTTCACGATGTAGATTCTAAATATTCAATTCAGAATTAATGCTAAATTTAAAAAGATTGGATAAAACTTTGAGTATAATCATTTGCTTAAAGTGATATAATATATCCAAGTCATATGAAGATGAGTGACATGAATATCTCACTTATTACCAATAATAAAGGAAGCACATACATGACATAGTTTATAGATAATATGTGATAGAGTACATTGATTCTAAGTGGTTGTTCTGTGGTTGATTTTTTCTTTTTACATTGTTTTATCAAAGAGCTCCTTATGATATTGTGACATTTTCCACATTCAGGACACATTTAAACTAAGAATCATTATTTCTACAAAAGCAACTGGTAAATTTAGGTATGGCGATATTAGGTAATTGGCAGGGAAGAGAAACTTCTAGCTATCCAAAAAATACAAAGCATGACTATGGACCAAACAGGAAATGCTCGACTTTTTGTTTGTCTTTATTGTTTCTCGAATTCCCAGTGTAAGCATGCATGAGAACTGTGAGCACATATTACCTTCCATAATTTGAAATTTAACATAAAAATTTGGGGAAAATACTGAAATTCAATTATACCAAACAATATTAAAATATAGTCATGTACCACTAATGACAAAGACACATTCCAAGAAATGTGTGGTTAGATTGTTTTGCTGTGAGAACGTCATAGAGTGCACTTACACAAACCTAGATGATATATCCTATTGCACACCTTGGCTAGATGGAATAGCGTTTTGCTCCGAGGCTGTACACCTGTACAGCATGTTACTGTACTGAATATTTTAGGCAATTATAACACAATCTCAAGTATTTGTGTATCTAATCATATCTAAATGAAGAAAAGGTACAGTAAAATATGGTATAAAATATAAAAATGGTACACCTGTATAGGGCACTTAACAATCAATGAAGCTTGCAAGACTGGAAACAGCTATGGCTGAGCCAGTGAGCAAGTGGTGAGTGAATGTGAAGGCCTAGGACACTACTAACACTTTATAAACACTTTGGTCCAAAATGTGGACTTTATAAACACTGCGCACTTAAGCTACAGTAAGTTTATAAAACAACACAAGATTATATTAAGCAAAAGATAAAGTGGTGCAGCAAGAGACATGGTAAACAAAGCATGTATGAGGCGGCTGCTGATGTAACATAGCAAACCATTTTACAATAAGATTTTTATATGTAGAAACTATAGTAAAGTAAATACATAAACCAGCAACAGTTATTTTTTATCATTATTATTATGTACTGTACACAATTATATGTGCCATACTTTTATGCAACTGGCCGTTCAGTAGGTTTGTGTGCACCAGTCTTACCACAAACGTGACTAATGGCTGTAAGGTCAGGAGGTGATAGGAATTTTTCACCATCATTGTAACTCTGTGGGACCACCATCATATATGAGGTGTTATTGACCAAAATGTAGTTATGCAGTGCATAACTGAAGTTTGTGCCATAGAGGTAAGAGAAGGGCTGGGAAGGTAAAATTTAGCCTACTTTACTTATGTTGAGTTTTATATAATTCATCTATTTGGAATGATCTGTAAGTAAAACTGGGCAAATGCCCCTTCCTCTCATCCCATTTTCATCCCAACCAAGAAATATGATAATTCCCCTAAAAGGGAAATATATTTGGAGCTGCAATCTCCTACTGAAATCTTCATTTTCTTTCTTTAGAGTATATTGACAAACTATTTGAAATGACAGCTGTTCTGCGTGTATTTAACCTACTCAAATGTTTAATATTTGAAATTTTCTAGCAGTAGAGTTTCTTGTATATGATGGGCGGCCCCCCCCAAAAAATGAAATTATCTTCTGGATGGCAGGTCCCTTGTAGTACGAGCTTTCCCAACTGGGTGAGTGTGCTAGGAACCCATCAGTATCAGTGTATCACCTGGCGTTGTTGTGAGAGGCTGTATTCAGCTTCAGGAAATCTTTTTTGAAGACTCTTTCAACACATTTGCCCATTTCATTACGTGTGATTTATGAGCACACCTGCCCACACTGCATTGCATATTTAGCAGTTTTTGACCAAAATTGGCATGACCCCTAGGACCAACCAGTCCTATTCACCGGATCTTGCACCAAGTGACTTTTTTTGTTTGTTTCCCCTGATGAAAAAGTCCTCAAAGGGAAATGTTTTGTCAGTGTGGAAGAGCTGAAACAAAACATGACAGAAGCACTAAAAGGCATCAAAATCTACAAGTTCAAAAACCATTTTGAGCAGTGGAATAACCATCTGTATAGGTGTATTGCATCGAGTAGAGAGTTTTTTGAAGGTGACTGAAGTTTAAGCATATAAGAATAAATACAATTTTTTATAAATAAATTCTGGGGTTTTAGGGGTCACCCCTTGTATTTCTTTTTAAAATTTTATTCATTTTCTACTTTCTTTTTATTGTTCACATGATGACATTATTACAAATGCCCCCATTCTTTCCCTTGGCCACCACCACCCAACCCACAACCCCCCTTCCCTCTGGCTCTCACTACACTACTGTCTATGTCCATGGGTGATGCATATATATTCTTTGGCTAAAACTTCACTTTCTTTCATCCAGCCCCCCTTTCATCCCCTCCCCTCTGACAGCAGTCACTCTTATTCAGCATAGTACTGGAAGTCCTAACCATAGTGATCAGACAAGAAGAAGAAATAAAAGGCCTCCAAATTGGAAAGGAGGAAGTAAAACCATCATTATTCACAGATGACATAATATTGTACATAGAAAACCCTAAAGACTCCACCAAAAAACTACTAGATCTAATCAATGAATTTGGCAAAGACGCAGGATACAAAATTAATATTCAGAAATTGATGGCATTTTTATATACCAATAATGAACTATCAAAAAGAGAAATTAAGAAAATAACCCCATTAACCATTGCAACAATAAAATTAAGGTACCTAGGAATAAAGCCAACCAAGGATGTAAAAGACTAGTACTTGGTAATATATGGGATATTGAAGAAAGAAATTGAGAAGATACAAATTAGTGGAAGCATATACCATGTTCACAGATTGGAAGAATTAACATCATTAAAATGTTGTTTTTTTTATACATATACATACATATATACATATATATAAACATATACATATATACATGTATACATATATCTATATGCATGTGTGTGTATGTGTAATTTCAATAATGCTGAATTCCCTGGAAAGATTGCATGTCCAAGAATTAGAAAGCCAGACTTCTACTCATTACAGTCAAATGCAATGTCTTTTGACAAGTAATTAAAGTTTAATGAAGTTAGTCATAAACTTGCAGCTCTTTCTCAGATGTCTGTTTTCCTTTTATTCTACATACTGTACTTGATTTCTTTCTGTTATCTACCACTATCTCTGTACAGTAGATTGTGAAACCAGACAAGAAATTTAAAAATACATTTCAAGTATACCTTACTGCATACCAATTTGACATCAAGTTTTCTGAAGTTTCCAGATGCCTTAGTGGTATAAGTCACTTCCTCTCATCACCTTCATTGCACGTTTTCACCTACTTCCTGCACTAAGCACCCAAGCAGAATACATATATAGGATAGACTCTATTTTGAAATTTAGATAACCTAAATGTAAAACTTCCATCCTCAATTCAACAAGTTATTTTGAAAAATAACTTGAGTTCATATATATTTCCAAATTCTTTGGTTTTGATCATTCCACAGTTTATGTCAAGCATACGTTCAAAATGTATGTATATTTATATACACATTTTGATGCCAACTAACAACTACTATGAAAGCTTTAAAGATACCTGGACAGGAAAATCATTGAAATAAGCATATTTTACCAACCATCTAGCAAATACTAAGTCATTAAACAGCCTAGAAATCAAATGACGTAAACTTTTAAGGTAACTTTCAACTCAACTAGGCTATTATTTTATATTCTACTCCCAAGATAAGTGGTCACTTATAAACATGTTTTATCATCACACTATCTAAAATACATTCTTCATTCTACCCCACCCTATCCCCTTACCATGCTTTATTTATCATGTAACTTATCACAACTGACACTGTATAATATTTGTTTATTTTCTGCAAATTCCATGACAAGGGTCTGGATTATATCTGTGATTTTCACAACTGAATATCCAGCATCAGAAATAAGCCTGGCCTATAGTAAGCACTTGAGAAGAACCTGTTCAATTAATAATCATATATATGGTGGTCCCACCTAAATTATAAATAAAGCTAAATTCAGAAAAATATGTAAATTGGACAAAACTAAAGGGGAGTAAGATAGAGGGTGGGAAGTGGGGATGGGTGGGGCAGTGGGGAGCGGTGGGGGGGAAATGGAGACAACTGTACTTGAACAACAATAAAAAATAAAAATAAAGTCAATGGAATTGAATTCTTTTGAGTATCTGAAAAAAAAAGAAAAATATGTAAATTGACCTGTTACATTGCTAAATTGAAAAGCATATGGTTAAAATCGTGGCACTCATAAAAACCAAAATTGGGTGGAGGATTTATGAGAAACTTGTTTTAGAATAAAAGTAATTAAATATACTTAAGATAAATGATTTCTAAATATGAATGGAACTTGTTCGAATCCTGATCCAAACAGCCAAATGGTCATGTCATTTTTAGACAATCAGGGAAGTTTGAATAGGCACTTCATATTAGATAATAAATAATGACATATTGTTAATTTTTTAAGTATGATGATGGTATTTTTAATACAATTTATCATGTACTTATTTATTTTTTCTGAAAAACTAACAGATATTTAAGACAGAATTTACATTATGTTAGGAGTCATTTAAAAGTACTCTCGCTTTTAAAAAGGGTTAGGGAATATATTAAAGAAATATGGCAAAATATTGATGGGTTTTAAAATTAGGTAAGTTCATGGAAACTTATACTCTTGACATGGAAATTTTTCGTATTAAAATGTATGAATGAAAAATTGTGATTGGTGGCATGGAAGAAAATATATATTATCTGAACAAGTTGAGTGTAATCAGAAGAAAGAAGATCAGTTACTTCTTGGTTCCCTGTCTTTTCCATTTAGTGTCTCTATTGCTACTTTTGAAAACAAATCAAGGAATGATATTTGAGTTCCAATACCCCTCTGGCTAAATCTATCTAAAAGAATGTAGAGAATTGAGGAGTCTGTAAACAGTTGGAAACAGTCTTGGTAATATAAGGCCACAAAATCTTTTTCTTCATTAGATAATTAATTGTTGTTTGCCCTTATCATCTGAAATTGTGGGTAATTGACCTGATGAGTACCCAACATGTCTGATAGGTGCTGCCATAAACAATGAACACCTCCGGTGTAACTGTTACATAGTCATCTCTATACCAAGGGATTATTGAAATTTTCTCCCTTTTCTAAATTTTAGCTTATTAATTTTTGAAGAATTGGGATGTACATATTACCAGAATTTTATATTAAAGGGAAAAAAGATGGAAGATGACTTGGCTTTCTTAAACATGAGGTCTCTTAAGTCATAAGACAGTCTACACAGTCTGTGTATCAAAATGAATATTATGCCTTTTAAGTAGTTACCCTGGGAGACAACATAATATTTTTGGAGTTAATATTCATTTAGAATTGCTTTCAATGTCTAGGTAAAATGTTTCTAATATAATCAATGGGGCAAACACTCATGATTCTGAAAAGGATTTAGACATTATTCAGGCCTATGCTCAGTGAATAAAATGGGTGGACAAGCTCGTTAATTTAGATCTTAATTACGACGTCTCTATGGAAAACCAAATGCAACTATCAGTAAATGAGGCTCATTGTCATGTGTGACATGTAAACTGAGTCTGGGGATGCACTCAGCAGCACTAAGCTATTAGCAAATGTATGGCATCATTTAATAATTAAGGATAAGGTGAAAGGAGCAAGGAAATAGTAAGTAAAATAAATACATTTCCACATTTCTTTGACCACACTTCTAAAGTCTCACCTTCTCTTATCTGTATATCAATCTACTAGTATGGACAAGAGTATGATTGAAGAAAACAATATAAAACTATAGTAATTGTCAGACCCAGCACAGGAAAGGGATGTTCCTTTTATTTCTTTCTACCTTGGCAACTTTGCCTTGTAAAGTTGTATGATCTGCTGCTGTGTACTGGCTCTGTTAAAAAACAAGTGACTTCATTATTGTTTACTATATATTCATATATAATTTATATACAATAAATTCATAATTTAAAAGGTATAAATAAGTGGTTTTTAGTATATTTATTGGGTGATGCAACTATCATCAGTATCTAATTCTAGAACATTTTCATCATCCCCAAAAGAAGCTCCATACCAATTAGCAGTCAATCCCCTTTACCTTCTAAAACTTGCCACTAGCAACCATAATCTACTTCTTGCTTCAGTAGATTTGCCTGTTCTGGATATTTTATATAGATGGTATCACATAGCATGAGATATTTTGTAACTGACTAGTTTCACTTAGCACAAAATTTTCATTCCTGTTCTACCATGCATCAGCACTGTATTAATTTGATGACTTGGTGATGTTTCTTTGTATGGTTATACCATATTTTGTTTATCCACTTATCAGTTGATGGACATTTTTCTTGGTTCTACTCTTTGGTTATTATGAATAGTGCCGCTATGAGCATTTGTATACAAGCTTTATGATAAACATACATTTTCAAGTATTTTGTTTATATACCTAGAAGGGGAATTTCTGAGTCATATGGTAACTCTGTTTAACTTTTTACAATTGTTAAACTATTTTCCAAAGTGCCTGTACTATTTTACATTCCCACCAGTAGTGTAATTAGGTTCTGATGTCTCTCCATTCTCATCAACACTTGTCACTCCCTGTCTTATTAAGATGATCCCTGCAGGTATGAAGTAATATTTCAGTGTGGTTTTGATTTGTATTTCCCTTTTGACTAATAATTCTGAGTCTCTTTTCATGCATTTATTGGTCATTTTTATATTTTCCTGAAAGATGTTTTCAAATGATTTCCCATTTTATAAGTTTAATTGTCTTTTTATGGTTGATTTGTAAAAGTTCTGTATATTTTGTGGATACAAGCTCCATGTCAGACATAGTTTTGCAAATGTCTTTTCTCACTCTGTAGATTGTCCTTTGACTTTCTCGATGGTGCCTTTCAAACCACAAAAGATTTAAATTTTGATAGAGCATAATTTATCTATTTTTAACTTCTGCTTTTGTATCTAAGAAACCACTGCATAACCTGAGATCAAGATTACTCCTATTTTTTTCTTCTAAGAATGTTATAGTTTTATCTGTTATATTTAGGCCTTTTATCCATTTCGAGTTCATTTTTATGTATGGTGTAGGGCACCAGTCCCCAATATTTTTGGCACCAGGGTCCAGTTCGTGGAAGACAATTTTTCCACGGGTGGAGGCAGGGGAAACAGGAGGCAGAGCTCAGGCAATAATGTGAGTGACATCCACCGAGGGATGGGGAAAAGGGAGGTTGGGGACCCCTGGTATAGGGTAAAGATCTAAGTTTATTCTTTTGCATATAGGTATACAGTTATGCCAGCATAAATTTTTTGGAAAGAATATTATTTTTCCCTATTGAATGATTTTGATAACTTTGTATTAATCAATTGACCATAAATGTAAGGGTTTCTTCCTGGACTTTCAATTCTATTCCATTGATCTACACACATACCTTTATGCAAGTATTACAGTCTTTATTATTGTGGCTTTGCGGTAAAGTTTGAAATTGGGAAATGAGTCCTCCAACTTTTTTCTTTTTAAAGATTGTTTTAGGAACTCTGGTTCTCTTGCATTACCAATATTAATTTCAGGGTTGTGTTATCAATTACTGCAAAAAGACCACCTGGGATTTTGGTAGAAATTACTTTGAATAAGTAGATCAATGTAAGGAGTGTTGCCATCTTAACAATATTAAGTCTCCTGATCCAAAAATATGGAATATATTTTATTTATCTTTAATTTCTCTCAATGATATTTTAGTAATACATTATTGACAATATAATTATTAAAGTGGATAGTGCTTTTCAGTTTACAAGATTTTTTTTGACAGCAGATTTTTAGTCTGGTGGACAAAAAATGGGAGTGATTTACCAAAACTTTTAAAGGGATTTCCTAACAGAGCCAAACTTAGGTCCCCTAACTTCTCTGCTCTTTTCATCAATCTAAAGAACTGTATCAGTCTTAAATTACTCTTGTCCATTTGAATTTCCCCTCCACCCCCATAACGGACACTAAAATTGAGATCATTTGAGAACTTTATTTAATCCTTGACAATGATACCCTAAAATATTTAAAAGAGAAGTTAGGTTTCATTTGTACAATTTTTTGTTCAATTATTTGAAGTAATAAAATGACCTATGTGGGAATGGAGTCCAAAGGGAAATATCTTTGATGATTTATGATGGTATCCAAATGTCAAGCCATTTTTGCATTGCTTCCAGTGTCTCCATGTAACAGTGGTCTCAGAATTCAGTCATGTCAAGGCCATCCATATTCACACTTGATGTTTCTGGGGTATAAGGCAGATAAATTAATATGGAATGACAAAAATAAAGGGTTTCATCATATTATTACTTATATTGATATTTATTATTGCAAAACATGACTTTGGTCATGATTTTTAAACCTTTGACATCTCACTATTACGACGTCTCTAACTTTCAGGTACCTCACTAAAGCATTAGATACTGAGGAATCTAATTCAGTTTGATTATTGCAAGTCATTCTTAAACACTTCCCTGCAATGGAAGTCAATGTTAGCATACCTCTTTTTATGATAAATGATCTCTTTCTGCTATTGTGACTATTTCCTAGACAATCACAAACCCTTTGTGAGATTTCTGAACAATAACTCACTGCAGAAAAGAGGAATAGATATTTTTAAATTTACTGTTAATTCAAGTACTAACAACAGTCAAGTTGAAGAAAAAAATTTTATTTAGGATAAACAAGATGGCGGAAGGGTCACTGGTAATAGTAAAGAAAAAACTTTAAGTGCAGCCAGATCAGATGAGACAAAAATGTGCAGCTTGACTGATTTGCCATGGTTCATCAACATAGTCATGCTACACAGCAGGGACCAAGAAATTTAGGCCTCAACACACATGTTCTACAGAAAGTATCAATTGGTTCAACTCTGCCAGCTCTTTATATAACATCTTTTTAAGTACTTTTCATTGAGAAACTGTGAAAATATTACCCTCATACCTTTCAGGGCACATTAACAGGGTACCCATTAGTAGGAATCAGCATGACAAAAGTGGGCTTCAGGGGAAGGAGTAGTAATGGCGAATGATTAAAAAAGAAACATTCTTCAAGGTAGTGTTAAAAATCAAAGCGATGCTTACTTCACTATTTTGCCAGAAACAATTCAATATATTCATTTGTACATTTAGTCATTTTGTAATAATTATTCAAAAAGTATTTCTTGTATTACAAGAAATGTTAAAGGGTCATCCTTAAAAATAAGAAGGTAAAGGAGGAGGAAAAGGAGGAGGAGGAAGAGAGAAAAAACTAAGGATGGTGCCAGTCAGGTATTGGAAATATCAGGGGAAACACTTTGTAAGTTATATGACTATCTCTAACGTCTATGCTGTATACCTGAAACTAACACAAAATAATATTGATTGTAAGCTATAATTGAAAATATTTTTAAATAAAAAATGTAATTTAATTTCACTGTTGCTGGTTATATTTTGCTTGCTTGTTTATTTTGTTGATTAGGTTCCACTTACAAGTGAGATCACATGGTATCTGTCTTTCACTACCTGGTTTATTTCACTTAGCATAATGCTCTCCAGTTCCATCCATCCTGTTGTGAAGGGTAGGAGTTCCTTCTTTCTTTCTGCTGCATAGTATTTCATCCTGTAAATGGACCACAGTTTTTTGATCCACTCATTTACTGTTGGACACTTAGGTTGCTTCCAATTCTTGGCTATTGTAAATTGTGCTGCTATGAACATTGGGGTGCATAGGTTCTTTTGAATTGGTGTTTCGGGATTCTTAGGGTATAATCCCAGCAGTGGAATTGCTGGGTCAAAAGGCAGGGAAAATGTTGACAAAAAAATAGACATGAGGAGGCTAAGAATAGTATAGGAAACTAAGGAGCCAAAGAACTGATATGCACAGCCCATGGACATGAGCTAAGAGGTGTGGGGATGATGGGAGGGGGTGCATGGCAGAAGGGATAAAGGGGGGAAATGGGACAACTGTAATAGCCTACCCAATAAAATATACCAAAATTTAAATTTAAATTTAAAAAATGTTTAAAAATAAAACTATTGTTTAGCAAAGGCAAAATCTGACTTCAAAACCATGATTAATAAAATGGCATAAAAAAGAATGAAACCTTGTTATCTGAAACAACATGGATGGACCTAGAGGGTATTGTGCTGAGTGAAATAAGTCTGAAAAACCCAAATGCCATATGATTTAACTTATATGTGAAATCTAAAAAACAAAATAAATAAATAAGCAGGACAGAAATAAACAAATAGATACAGAGAACATTTTGATGGGTTTCCAGATGGGAGGAGGATTGGAGGGGGCTTGGAGAAAAGGGTGAAAGGATTAAGAAACACAAATTGGTAGATACAACGTAGTCACAGGGATGTAAAGTACAGCATAGTGAGTATAGCCAATAACATTTTAATAACGATGTATTGTGCCAGGTGGGTACCATCAGGGTAAACACTTCATAAGTTACATAAATATCTAATCATCCAGTTGTACAACTGAAACTAATATAATATTGTATGTAAGCTCTAATTTAAACATGCAATAAGATAAAAATAATTTATAAAATTGAGATCCTGTATGACCATTAGAGACTGTCAATGAAACAAGTGCCATGAAGCCTGGCCACTTTGCATGACAAAAAGTCATTATTTTAGGATTTGGGTGCTTAGAATTTCTCTTTCTATCCCTCCCTCCATTCCTTCCTCTCTCCCTCTCTCATTTTTTCTCTCCCCCTTCCTTCTCTTTCTTTTCTTCTGTTTCACTTTCTTTTCCTCTTTAAATTTGTTTCTTTAGTGAAACTACACTCACTCATCTATACATCATTAGAGCTTTTTACATTTCACTTTTTACATTACTTCTACTCATTCCTCTACCTCCCATACTCACCATTCTTTTGAGTTTAATGAAACTGTTTGCTACTCAGATGTATTTTCCCCTTTTAATTTCCCTTATGAGTTTTACTAATTTGAGAAATTTAAGTTTGTCTAGCATAATTTCTGGCATATCTTAACTTTGAATTTTTTTTTCATTTAATTTGTCATTTATAGACATGATGAGGAAAGGCAGTTTCTGTAAGGAAGATTACCTTTAGAAGAATTTAATTTTTTAAAGAATCTTTCCTTAATCTTGCCATAGAATCTAAAACTGAATTTATTAAAAAGATTCTACTAAACTTGGATCAGAACTTAAGTTCACTAACATATAAGTGCATTTATTTTGTCTCCCTCCCCAAGTTTGGACATGTAATCCATATGTACTTTGTCAATTTTTTTTAAGTAACATGAAATAAAGGGTGGGGGTGTGCTCTTTTTTTCAAGAAAGCAAAAATAACTGGAATCCTTTCATCTTGATTTGTGAAAACGTTTTGTCTGTTACGGCTTCAGACTTCACGGTGTTGAGTTTCTGATGCATGAAGGTAGGCACCTTATCTGAGGTTACGCATTCTCTAACTCTAAGAGATGCGTATCAGTCCATGGTTTTTGTATTGCCACAAATCTCACATAACTGAAATCATTTGCAAAATGTTGGCACTGCCAGTTCATTGCACTATATCTATGTTTGGCAGAGTAGGTTTAAAGCAAAGGAACTAAGATGGCCTCTTGAGTTCTTAAACACTGTATCAAACCTTGATTTTCCATATTGTCTTTCATTTAGAAGATCACATACTCTTAAGCATGGGTAATACTCACTTTGTAGCAGAGATAGTTTACAAAAGCTCCTTAAAGTGAATTTCCATACATGTTTCATGGCTAAAGATTAAACAGCTAACCTTAATTATTTTATTTTTACCATGCTAAAATCCATTACTGAGAAGATCATAGACAATGATACCACATCTCCCAAATCAAGCTAAAACCCATCTTATAGTATTTAATTTTATACTATAACATTTGGAGTGTATAGACAGTAATCCTGGAAAAGGTGAGCATCTCATACAGTGACTTCTCTTTCTCATCTTTTTCTTAATGTATGCTTACCCCATAAAATCCAAGTTAAACAATTTTACTGAGAACCTCATATAAAGGTAACACTGTGATAGGTACTGTTGGGTACATGAAAAACTACAACTGATTGTTTTAATGTTGCATTACAGTTAAAAAAAACTTTCACATGTATGTATATTGTGTTCTCCTAAGAACTTTTGGAAGAAAGTGGAGGGGAAGTCTCTATGTTACAGAACCCAAAAGAAATTAACTAACATATATAAAGTTACATAGTAATTATGTGCACTAAAGTACAGATTACTGAACTCACAAACCAGTCCTCTTTTCTGTTTGTGGCATAAAACAAGATCTATTAATTTAGGGAGTATATAATCTAAATTGGGAATAGTTACATAACAATAGACTAAAACAACATTACAACATAGCAATAGAGTAGTTATCAAAGCGAGTAGATTAGTGAATAACTATGAAGGCTAAGATTTAATATAGGCAACGCTTCTCAATAAATCAATAAATAAAAGCAATCCCTAAAGAAAATACTGACATACTGAAATCCACAAAAATATAAAAATTTGTACATTAAAAAATAACTAAAAATTTTTAAAGAAAATAATGGACCAGTAAAATATGGCAGCAAATATGATAGACAAATGATTAGTCTTTAATATAAAGAGCTTATAAAATTAAAACAAAAACATGAAAGTCCAAATAAATCGATGGGCCAAGAACATGAACAGACAATTTATAAAAGAATGTACAGTGTAATGATTGCTGGGGGGAGGGGGGCATAAGGGGATTAAATGGTAATGGGAAAAACTACAATAAAGATTAAATTTTAAAAATAAAATAAAATTTAAAAAACAGAAATAAAGGATACAGCAGCAAAACTACATGTGAAAAATGTTCCACCTTTTTCATTTTATTTATTTTTATTTTTTATTAAGTTAAAATATTTTGGTTTTATTTTTATTTTTTATTGTTTTTCAAGTACAGTTTTGTCCATTTTACCCCCATTATTCCCCCTGCCCCTCCCATCCCTATGCCCCACCCTCGATCCCATGCCCCTTTGGATTTGTCCGTGAGTCCCCTGTATATGTTCCTTGACCACCTTTCCCCTGTTCGCCCCCACCATCATCCCCTCCCTCCTCTCCTCTGCTTGCTGTCTGTTTGTTCTTCACTTCAATACCCCCAGTTACATTTAACTTGCTTGTTGATCAGTGTCCACTTATAGGTGAGATCATATGGTATTTGCCTTTCACCTCCTGGCTTATTTCACTCAGCATAATGTTGTTCAGTTCCATCCATGCTGTTGAGAAGGGTAGGAGCTCCTTCTTTCTTTCTGCTGCATAGTACTCCATTGTGTAAATGCACCACAGTTTTTTGATCCACTCCATTTACTGATAGGCACCTAGGTTGCTTCCAACACTTAGCTATTGCAAATTGTGCTGCTATGAACATTGGGGTACATAGGTTCTTTCGAATTGGTGTTTCAGGATTTTTAGGATATAATTCCAGCAGTGGGAACTCTGGGTCAAAAGGCAGTTCCATCTTTAGCTTTCTGAGGAAATTCCAAACTGTTTTCCACAGTCGCTGCACCAGTCTGCATTCCCACCAACAGTTCACGAGGGTTCACTATTCTCCACAAACTTGCCAGCGCTTGTTGATTGTTGATTTGTTTATGATGGCCATTCTGGCAGGTGTGAAGTGGTATCTCATTGTGGTTTTAAAAAACAGAAAAAAGAGGATACAGCAGTAAATTTACATGTGAAAAATGTTCAGCCTTTTTAATATAGTGTTTAAAGAAACTTGAAAAAAACACGAAATATACCATCTGGAATATTATAGAACTTTAAAATTAGGGGATAATGCGCAAAACTGATGTGTGTATAAAACTGGTACCGTAAATTGCTGGTGGTATAAGAACCATGGTAATGTACACACTCTTTTCTCAAAAATCACTTTATGGGACTTTTATTCTAAGGGAATAATCCAGATGGAAAGAAAACTGTATACATAAAGTTATTGTTCAAAACATTATTTATAATAACAAAAGAGTAGGAGAAGCAACCCAAACACCTAACAATAGACAAATACATGGGCAAAATATGATGCATACACACTATGGATTGTTATAAATCTATTAAAATATATCCCTGAATATGGGAACAAAATACAAAAAAATGCTTCTAAAAGTGTTAATTGAAAAAAATTGTGTTATCTGTTATGAAAATATACACACAGCATGACTTAAATGGAATATGAAAATAACAACAATAGAAAATTCATTGATTTCCCTGTGACAGAGTTCTGTCTGTTTAACTTGTGTTATCTCGTTTAATAATTATAGCAACACTCAGAACTATGTACTGTTGTATATTTTATTTTTCAAATGGGGAAATCGAGACTTAAAAATTTTAACTATTTCAATGTTACAAACATAAATGATGATACATGGGACAGAAAACCTATGCTCTCAAATACAGTCTTTTTCATTTAGAGACCTAGGAATCTGGGTCAACTTCTCCAACTTGATCTCCCCACTTCTTTCTTTCATGTTGTACTGTTTTTATTTTATTTTTTAAAGATTTTATTTTTATTTTTAGAGAGGGGGAAGAGAGAAAGAGAGGGAAAGAAACATTGATGAGTGAGAGAAACAATCGGTTGCCTCTTGCGCGCCCCCTGCTGGGGACCTGGCCTGCAACCCAGGCATATACTCTGACTGAGAATTGAACTGGTGACCCTTTGGTTTGCAGGCTGGCGCTCAATCCACTGAGCCACACCAGCCAGGGCATGTTGTACTGTTTTTATGATAAAAATAACAATTAAATAATTTAATGAAAAATAAAGCAGTTGAAGATTCATGACCATGTAAATGATTGGTAAAGGGATTTAAAGAGAGGGATTCTTTAAGGCTTAGTATGGCTGTAAGAAAAAGACAAGTTTTGACTAGCGATTGGAGGTATACCTGGAGGTTGCAGAGGTGAAAGGAATAAAGTGCTACAAAGGCTAAAAAATAGCTTGGTGGTACCAGTAGAGGCCATGGTGATATGTGTGAGAAAGCTAAGGCTGAAGAGGAAAGCTGCAAATTTTAATTTTTAGGAAAAGGGGTTTGTCCTTGTTCCCAGAAGAAGTGGAGAACCACTGAAGATGTTTCCTTCCTTCCTTCTTTTGTTTCTGTCTCTCTCTCTGTCTCTGTCTCTCTCTGTCTCTGTCTCTCTCTCTCTCTCTCTCAAGAGATTTTTGCATTTTTGAAAGGTTGATATTATGGCAGAGCCAAAGTTAAACAGGAGCAGGCAGTGGAAATGTTCAAGGGGTTTTCAAAGTAAAACAAGGGTGAGCTGGTAAGAAGCTGCAGTGAGGATGGCAGCGCTGCAAATGGAAAAGAACAGATGCAAGAGATGTCGTCCCAGAAAGCTTGACAGAATATGGTGACTGATTGATTACAGGGTGAGGAAGAGCGAAAGCATTGTTCAATTTCCTAACACTCCTTCCCACAACTCTACACAAGTGCTAAATGCTGTTGGCTTGTACATTCAGTGTAAATGATTTTGAGTTGGTTTTGTACTTTTTTTCTCCCAAGCATTTCACAATGCCTTTTGAGATAATTAGAGACCCATGAGGGTGTGGCAAAACCAGTCACCATTATAATCAAAAGATTATTGCTCCCAGTTCCCTAGTTAATGCCTACCAATTTAAGCTGAACTCAAGTGTGTAAAGCAGCTACAAAGACTTTTGCTTCAAGAAAAAAAAGCAAATTAAACCACAGAATTATAGATTTATAGGCCCATATCCTCATTATGTGAGGATAAATCTAGGGCTCTGAGAGGGGTCCTGACTGCCTGAGTTTGCCCATAGTGTTCTTTGTTTAGTAAAACTCATTTTTCAGCAGTATTTTCCTCTAAAATTTCTAGGTTGTCCAGCTCTGATTAGGGGTGGCAATCTGTATTGTGACTAGAAAGTGACAGTTCTTTAACGTACAGCATGGAACTTAGCCAAAGAGTGTCTTTTATGATGAATGAGGTCCTGGTTTCTACTAGAAACATTACCACATAATATATCAGTTTTATGTTAAGTGTTCTGAAGTTTTTATAGTCTTTCCATTCAATGTGCTAGAGGGCCCCTTGTCACAGGGTCTTTCTTAAAATATGACCATAGGGCATTTAAAGAGGTGACATGATGATTTATAAAACCTTCTTTATGGATCAGGCATAAAAAGCAAAAGCACGTAAACCCAAAACATTTACTTCTGTGAAAATTGCTGTTACAACTCAGTAATAAATAGGTGCACAGTCAAGTGAGTGAACAGTCAAAAACCAGGTATGAATTCATGTCTAATTTATAAGATCAATCAATTAGTGTCATAATAATGAAGCTTTGGAACACACCCTCAGGCTAACCTTAACATGATCATAGTTACTACCACATGCTTACTATACAGGCAGGATGTCCTAACCAAGACAAGGAGGCAGCAGACTCTATGGTGGTAAAGGGAACAAAGGGGTGTTGAAGGGTGAATGGAGGGCACCCAGCAGGAGGTGAGGGGAAAAAAACAGATGTTTTCTAGTGAGAACTGCAGACAGATTAATATTAAAAGGACACTGGATGATGATTGCAGCACCTGTGCTTATTGTGACCCAGAGTAAATCATCACAATGTGATATAGGATCTGCCTGAAGACCAGCCTGTGGATTCCAATGACTGTCCAACACACCTGTTCATTTCTTGTCACCAGTCAGCCTCTGGGCAACTCTGTTTGTGTGTGTGTGTGTGTGTGTGTGTGTGTGTGTGTGTGCCCAGCTATGCATATCAGTCAGGCTGAATCAAATGCTAATAAAAATAAAACAAAAAATCCTTTCATACAGGTTAGAAACTTCGGTGGTCCCAAATTGTGATGGAATAAATAAAATAAATAAGCAACAAAGTCTATACCAAGAGAAAAACTGGTTATGAAAAGAGAAATGCTATGTAGCATTGGCAAAAGCATTTATTATATTTTCTGTGCAAAGAGTTTTTGTGGAAGAGGGATATAAGTTTAATCATCAGCAACAGCTGGATCAGAGCAAATGCTAAACCCAGGAGGTATCAGAATGTAGTAGAAAGAGCTGGGCAAACATGGTCTTCCAGTCCCTCTCTCCTGATAACTGACTATGATCATTGAGCAAGGCACTTTACTGTGCAATCAGGGAAGGAGATGAACCAGACTTTCAAAGTGCCTTCCATATCTGACATTTTATGATTCTATGAGGTCTCATTCTTTTTCTGTTTGTTTTCAAAAGAACAAGTCCTTCAAACATATGTATTTTGATACTGCCTTTTCTTCGGGTCCCAATAAGAAGATACAAGTATATTTGTAATAATAATCTTGTCATTATGTAAATGTTACTCATATCAGGACCTTCAGTTTTGAGTTTGGATTCTCCTTTCATACAATTGGGAGCTGACAGAACTCCTCACCTAGACTTTTCAATCCAAACGTCTTTCTTCTATACCCAAAAAACACCTTTCAAAGGAGATAACACTGATGAATATCAGGCAGTCAGCAAGGAGCAGGACGATGGTAGCGAAGCAGAAGCATCTGCTTCCAGCTTTTTTAAAAGTAACTACTGAGAAAACAGAAAATTCCTCATTGCTAAGCAAACACACTCTTTACAGATTTAGGGCCATAAAACTGTGAGCAGGTTAGCTCTCCTGACTCCGTGCCATAATGGAAAGAGCAGCATGCATATATATACACACACACACATGCATATATATTATTTTGTGTGTGTGTGTGTGTATATCTATATCTATATCTATATATATATAGATATAGATATATGTAAAGTTTAGAGGGCCCAAGCCTATCACTCTGCATCACAGTCTCTATTCAGAGATAACCACCATCAAGCATATGTCACACAAGCAAATACAGAGTCCTGTAGTTATGAAGGAAAGTTCCTCGTCACAACTGCAAAAACTTCTTAAAATGCAAATGAAGACTGGGAAGGAGGCCTGGAATCCTGCTAGGGCCCTCAATGATTTAAATGAGGCTTGTGTACACAAGAAGAAAGCCTACTCTATGCACTCCCCAGGCAGGCAGTGTGCAAGGGGGGAAAGCCAAGGAGTAGCAAGCTTGGAAAGAAAAGGGGGACACAAAATGGTTATTCCTTAAGATATACTTAGAGAAAGGAGGGAAAAAATGGGAAACTAAGATTTCATTATACCTGGAGGCCAACTTTTTTCCCTGAGACATGACTCGTATTTTCTAATGAATGTCAGTAAATAATCAGGGTTTGCTAAGTCGAATGTAGGGGAAGAGTGGGAAAGGAAGGTGTGTGTAATGGTAAACATACAGGGTGGGGCAAAAGTAAGTTTATAGTTGTGAGTATGTGAAACAATTTATTCTTTAATTTTGATTTATTAATTACTGTATTATTTTCCATATAAACAACTGTAAACCTATTTTTGCCCGACCCAGTATAT
>PVJD01011346.1:0-46951 GCA_004026545.1 Mormoops blainvillei | reverse complement strand
TACACTAAGTTTATCTCTTGGTCAATTTTGTAAATAGTTATCCCCTTTTATTAAATGAGCTATCTTCAGTCTTCAACAATCAGTCATATACAATGTCAGGTTCATTCCTTGTGTGATGTCTATTGAAAGAACTGTGCAAGCCAGTAGGGAAGCATAAGCTCAAAAACCTTAAGAACAATACAGATGTACAAGAATATAGAAACAGAAACTGACATAGACGTACTTAGCGGGATGAATTATAATGACAAAACAGTCTGAGATCTTGCCTGTCGTTTGTTTTAACCCTGAGAAGATCCAGGTACTTCATAACTGCATCCGTGTCCTCACAATTCTCCCATCAAAGAGCCCTCTGATTTCTTAGTAGCATGATAGCATTTTGGCTTTTCTGGAAGAGTGGGTGTATAATTTTGAGAAATTTACCTACAAAAGTTGCCAAAAATCATTTATACAACTAATTAAATCATCAGAAGTGACTGCATTTTTACCTTGCAGAGTAAAGGCTAAATTAGCATCACCCTGGGGCAGGAAAGACATTGCTGGATGGGAGGCTTTAGCTCAGACCACACAGAGGCACCACCAAAAGGTTTTGTTCTTACACAACTTTTGGGCATTTATAGAGCCTAAAAAATTGGAAGTGGCAGACAAACTCAGCCATCCTCTCTAGTACTGACAGTCCCTACTCAGAACTTACTACTGCAAAGCACTGTGCCAGGTATCGGGTGGTAAATGTCTACTTTACCCCATACTTTTCCTCAGGGAGCTTACCATCAAGATGCGATGACAGGGCTATATTTCCGGTCCCAAGTGGCAACCCAAGTTTGCCTGACCTCATTGCCCCAGAAGTATGAAGTTATGAAAACTCAGAAAAGGGAAAAATCACTGTGTTGTACAGCTGATTAAGGAACTTGTGAAAAAGTCCAGTAGGGATGCTTTGAGCCTCTGGTATCTGCTCAGGGCTTTGTTAGCTATGGGCAAATGGACTGCTTGTAAAACATTATTATAAAGCCAATTACACTCAGTGTTTTAAGAAATTCCCCATCTGTCTCTTGGACACCCGACTTCAGTTTTGGCAACTGGAAATTTCGATGCCTACAAACATATTGTTTGGTATAGTACTGCATAATAGTACTTGAACTTAACTGTCAAAATGTTATATTGCAGTCTCTCACACTGTGAAGTTATTTCTACTTTTTAAAGAGTGTTTCCACCTGGGAGCTATTTCTGTGATCAAAAAGAAATTACGAACCTCAGCTGACACCTGAAGTAAGTGAGACCCAAAAACGTTGTTCAAAACCACACAAAAGTCCTGAGCAGAGGTGGTCTAGGACCCGGGCCTCCCACCTCCCCTCCCAGGTTGGGAGACAAATGAGTCGATCTGACATCAAGGCAAGGGCCTGAGGTTAATGGTTGTTTGCCAAGTCCACAGATCCTTGGAGAAAAAGACCTTATAAACACACAACATATTAAGCTGATTATTACAGCGAGATTCCTTGAGGACAGCATCTGAGTCAGAAGCTCTCTTCAGAGACTCCCAAACAGTAGGTGGCTCTGTAAAGCCAGTTTTTTCCTGTGACACAGAAGGCATAACCACGGCCTGCCATGCATCTCTTCCTCGGAACAGAGATCTGAACACAATGAGAAACTGCTTTCAGCTCACAGGGAGTTGGGTAGCGGACTGGACATTTACCTTATACGTGCCCCATTGACAAAAGCAAGCATGAACTCCAACGAAAGCTGGTTATTCTGAGCAAGGAAGATGATGTGGAAAGAATCGATGCTGACTTCTAGAAGTGATGGGGACAATGGCACAAGCCATGTTTGTTGAATGTCTACAATGTGCCAAGCCATCTTGCACATATCTAAGCATTGAATACTCACCGCACCCTTTAAAGTAAGGACAGTGGTAGCCTTCTAACACAGGCGAAGGCCTTGCAGAGATTGACAAAGTGCTCCAGGTCACATGGGTGGCAAGCGGCAGACTCCCAGCTGGCACCCAGCTATGTCTTAAAAGGCCCCTGCTTTTTAGCACTCTCAATTCTAAGTCAAGCCAAAGCCTAAGTCAAATGAGGCTGAGAAAGAATGGGGTCAAGACTTCGAGAGAAGTCTGCCTCTATCCATACTTCGCCACAGAAGGACCGGCTCCTTCATGTTTGAGACGCTTTGCAAAGTGAAATACAGAAATCCATGCTCAAAATGTATTAAGAATCTTAAGACAGCGATAGAAGGGAATTAAACCAAAGACGGGGACCTTCTGAGCACTAGGCCCTATTCACCCGTACAGGTTGCATGTCCATGAAGCTGCCCCTGCTCCAGCGACCCCGAAACAGAGGTGACAAGGCAAGAAAGAGCCTCAGAACAGGGGGAAAATCTGAAAATCTAGTCCAGTGGTAGGAAAATCACCATGTGGTCCTCAGAAGCCTCATATCCCATTATGGATCTGCTCATTACACACACATATACACAAACACACGTATGCTTGCACACTCAAAGGGTGCACACTCACCGCCTGGGGGAACTCACAGATCAAGACTGATAAGAATTACATGGCAAGGTCCTGGGGGCAATTGTAATCCCTTTTCCCATCTCGAAAGATTCAAAATAGCATCCTGGTGACACAGTGAATGAGAAAACATCACTCCTACCGCAGCTGTCACTTGTATCTGCCATCGGGTAAATTATAGAGATTAGCCACGTCCAAGAATTACTGCACTTTTTGCATGGTTCTGTGCATGCCCCTTCTTAAGGTGGAATTGCTCAAGTTCACGTTCAGACTCTGGAGAAAGCTTAGGAAGGTCCGTGCTGCCACCCAGTGTTCAGAGAGCGGGCCCAGGAGGCGCTGCTGAAGGGTAGGCGAACACCTCGGGCCCTGCAGGGGCGGGAGCCATCCGAAGCCGCAGAGGAGGATGCTGCAAAGTGTTCACAGGCCCCAGGCAAGCTCGTTTTAGAGGTCACGTCCTACATCACATCAAAGATGTTAAAATGTGCCTACATCCCACACTAAATAAATCGACCTGTAATTATCTAAGATGAGTTCGGTTGTTTTGGAGTTGGTTGACATGTTATATTTTGTAGAAATTTAGTTAAACATTTGTTTTGATTTTGCAATTTTCTTCCCGAATTATGGATCAAGCGTGGGAGCTTTTAGGGAGAAGGAGGAGCTCTTAAGAATTACTCTAAATAAGAAATATTTGTCAAGCCCCTAAGCCCTGGGCTCAGCGCCTTTTCGTACCTGCTACTGTGGATAGGCATGAGAACAGAGGAAGAGCAAAGAAGAGAAAACACAGGAATATTGGATCTGGTCACCTCTGACAACCTGCACACTACAGCTATTAGTCTTTTTGTTATTTCTATGTAAAACCAGAGTCTTGGTCTGCAGAATTTATCCAGAAAAGTCAAAGGCACATCATGGCCAGGATCTACCACACATTAGTACTAAGATGTCATTGTTTGAGTAACAAAAACAAAAAACTCTTGGTCAGGTGTGCTGCCCATTGCAGTTTCCAAATAATTCCCCTGCCCTAAAGCGATGGGTTTAACAGGCAAGCAGCCAAAATGGGGTATCATGCTCCAGAGCCTCTGAATCCCTCCTGAGGAGGAAAAGACTTTCAATTACTTGAGATAAATGGTAAAGTCCTTCACACGGTTCCTGCGGCACAGACACAATGTGCAAATATCGCCCCCCCGCTCCTCCCACCAACTCTGCCTCCGGTTAGCAGGGTCAGCTAGCTCCTTGGTGCCGAAGCACAGGGGTGAAACCAGGGAAGTCAGTCTGCACATAACTGCACACTTTCCCAACTTCAGCTATGGCCCGAGAAGGATTGTCCCTAAACCGAAAACTCTTCCATACCCTACCATATGACCCCTTTGCCCGGCTGGGCCAGACTCTGGGCAGTGGTTTTACCAATTATACTAGTTTCCCAGGACGGTTGTAACAAATTACCGCAAACTTAGTGGCTTCGAACGCCGCAAATGCATTTGCTCACCACTCTGGAAGTCAGAAGTCTCACGGGGCTAATAAAACAGTGTCAGCAGGCCCATGTTCCCTCCAGGAGCTCTAAGGGAGACTTTGTCTCCTTGCTTTTTCTAGCTTCTAGAAGCCTCCTGCATCCCCTGGCTCATGGCCTCTTCCCCCATCTTCAAAACCAACCACATGGCACCTTCAAATCTTTCTGACTCTCACCGTCCTGCCTTCCTCTTACAGGAGCCATAATGATGGCACTGGCCCACCTGGATAACCCAGGTGAGCCTTTCCGTCTCAAGGTCCTTAACTTAACCACGCCTGCGCAGCCTCCTCTGCCGCGTAATGTCACGTATTCACAGGTTTTGGGAATTAGGATATGAACATTTTGAGACGAGTCTTTATTTTGTGTCATTTCTTTTACCATATGTGTCATTTCTTTTACCACAAATAATCTACGCTCGTTACAGAAAAAAATTAAAAATACAGAAAAGTTCAACATCAGAAAATGGAGAATACAACTACTTTTAAAATATTTCCATTTTGCTCTTTAAAGAAAACCTACTAAACATTCTCTAATGCCCTTTTCTCACTCCACAATGGAATGCAACCATCCTCCCACATTGACAGCTGTAACTCTACATGCCAGCATTTTAACGGCCGTACAATGTTCTATTATGATACTAAACTATGATTTTTGAACATGTAGGCTGCTTCCAGTTTTCTGTACATACCAATAATGATGTTGTAACATTTTTGTTAATGCATATTTGTACGCTTGCCTGATATTTTCTGAGGGTAAATCCCAGAAATGTAATGGCTATGGCTGCTTTTAAGGCTTGAAATGCATTTGGCAAAAGTGCCCAGTGGGAGGTCAGTGCCGATTCAAACTCCCCTGCAGAGCAGATCTTTACCTTTCATGACCCAAACCCTGGCCAGGTTCAGACTTTTATCAGTTAATAGGCTGATTGAAATCTTGTAATTGATTTAATTCATAGTCCTTTCACAACAAGTAAAATTAAACATTTTTGTATATTTATTTTCTATAATGCTTACTGTTCTTTTGTTACTTATATCCTTTTTCTATGTTAAAGCGCTTGTATTTTTCTTAATACTTTAGTCAACCTTTTGTTAGCCTATGTCCTATTTGCCATAAATGATTTTCTCAGTTTGCCATTTTTTAATTGAGTTTTTATTGTACAGGGTTTTCACGTTTTTGCAGTTATTTCCATCAGTGTTTTTAGTTATAGAGTCCGCCTTTGGTCTCATGCTTAGTATCACGGTATAGCGTTATCATGGGCCTCCGCCACCCTAAGATATAAATGTTCTCTGGCGGGGTTAGTAATCCATCTTGATCGTTTTGCCTAAAATGTTAGTGGCATTAGCTACAAGAATTCTGTTAGGCAGCCACTTGAAATACAAAGATGCTGCTCCCTGTATGGTTGACATCAGGCTCTAAATAATGAGCACGTTGTATGGCTGTGTCCAAAGGCTTGGCAGCAGTGTCTCTAATTGGGCTTACACTTGAGCCCTTAATTCATTGTGATTTTGAAGCCAAGTGAAGAGCTTTCAGAGGGAGGCCCTACCTACTACCTCTTTCTGTTCAGTTGACATAAATATGCCCCAGCCCTTGCTTGTCATAGTGGAACAATTTAATGTAATGTTCCTTGTCACTCACTCCCCCAGCTCTTTGAACTGCTAAGGTGCACGCAGAAATTTCAGGAGATGGGGTCCAAGTTTGTGGCGCTCTTGGCTCTGGCTGTGTTGCTCTAGGCTACCGCCAAGGGGAGTCGGAGTGAAGGGCTGCAGCAAGTAGAACTTAAAGAATCACCTCAAAAGACCCATGGACTAGTGCTCACCGCTCAAGGGAAATATTTTTTGGTTCTGACCTTACCCGGAGGGATAGCAGAAGACCCACTCAGCCAGTGTTTCCTGCTGAGTTTGACTCTGCCTACCAGACAGGTTTCCCTGTACTCTGCAAACCTAAAGGCTTAGGTGAAAGTACTTCTGTTTTCCTAAAACTCTGAGCACCAGTACTGGGCACGGAATAGAGGGAGAAACTACATGCAAAACAGCCTTCCCCTTTCCCTAGGTCTCCAAAAGTATGTGGGAGTAGAGAATGCACTGAGGACAAAGGCCCATTGCTAACGATCTTCCTCATTAAAGGAGGAAAGTGGACCACACCTGTTTCTTAGTTCATTCACCCAACAAGCAGTTACCGAGGACCTGCGTTCACACCTCTGCTATGCGGTTCCCGCTGCCCGGCATGTTTCTTCAGCACCCACCCAGTGAAGTCATAATTACCAAGGCCCAGCTCAAAATCTGTCTCTAAATTCAAGTCAACATATTTCATTTTTCAACATATTTCGAACCCTCCTGTCCTTCCTTCTTCTTCCCCCTTCAGCTCCATTGACCCAGCAGTATTGTATAGTGTCTTCGGAACCAAAGGGACTTGGGTTCAAACTGATTCTTCCACCTAATCACTTGGTCCATTGGAACCTTTCGGATATTGTCTTAACAGTTTTGAGCCTCAGCATCCTTACCTCTAAGATGAAAGTATACCAACCTTCATAAGGATGTTGCTTTGTAAGTTAAAAAAGATCACCCATGAGATGAAGAAGAGCAGGTCTCTGGCTTCCGGGTGGTTAAGTCAATTGGTTAAAACCGTAACACAAGACGATATTACTATCATAAAAGGGATACAGGATGCTTCAGCAGTCCAGAGAAAAGTGAGGTCTTGGGAACGTTAGAATGATCAGAAAAAGCAAGCGGAAGGGCCGTCAAGCTTCTTGAAGAACAGGCAAAAGTCTACCGAGTAATGCTTGTGGGAAGAACAGGTCTGACTGAGCCAACTCTGTGAGCCAAAGATGAAGGAGGGAAAGGCGGGCTATGAGAAGAAGAAACAGCGGGCTCCACCGGGGCTATTTAAAAAATAGATTGTTTTATTGTGGGGTTTTGTTGGGGTTTTTTTAGCTTTTATTTTTATTTATTGATTTTAGAGAAAGGAAGGGAGAACAAGAGAGAGAGACATTGATTTGTTGTTCCACTTATTTATGCATTCATCAGTGGATTCTTCTGTGTGCCCTGATCAAAGATCGAACCCACAACCTTGGCATATTGGGAGACTGATCTAACAAACTGGGCTACTTTTTAGTTTTAAAGCTTCAGAAACCAAGTTTTCTGAGCATGCACTGATATCATTAGGATTATCTTCAGAAAAATCAACTTGGTAATTGTGTCCAGTACAGCTTAGAAGGCATTCATCAGCCAGTTGAGAAGGCAATGCAATAATCTATATTGAAAAGAACGACCTTAATTCTGGAGCCAATAAAATTGATCCAAATTGCAATTTAATTGGATATGAGAAAGGGAATGTACATATCAGAGGGGACTCATTCTCAGTGACTTGGAGCACGGTGGGGCCATTAAGAGAAATAGAAACCCTTAAAGGAACCCTTTTTGACATGCTGGGCTGGAGAGCCAGGAAGAACCACCCAGCAGAAATCAGAAGCAGGAGAAGGGAGGTTAGGAAAATGATTGGCACCAGAGATGAAGCGTTACGGTTTATCCACACCAATGACATAATCGAAATCGTACGAATGGAATCGATTTCCTAAACTGAAACAATATCACGTCTGCATATGATATTTTCTCTTAATCGGCAATATTCTCTGAGATTCCCCTCATTTAAATTACAATCATTTTTCAAGGTCTAGCATAATTCTTACACAAAACAATTGTTATTAGCTTGAATTTATTAGACACATGCTGGTTACCAGTCACTGTGCTAAGCACCTTATATGTATTATCTCTTTCCCATAACCATAAAACATTAGTATATTTATCATACCCATTTCACAGATGAAGGATTAAGATTCAGTGAGGTTTAATAATTTGCTAAGGTTTATTAACACTTAATAAACAAACCCAGGTTGCCTAACTCCAAAAATCAAACTCTAACTTCTTTGTTGGCCTGCCTCTAATGAGTCTTCAGCATAGTTAGGGGAAGATCCAAACATCCTTATTTTTTGAAGCTCTACGGGTGATCCTGGGAGCACCCAATCTGAGACCCTTCTACATATTGTACTATACAGTGGTTAATAGAAAATCTGACCTCAGTGTTGAGAACACATGGGCTAATTGCTTAACTTCTTGGGTGACCTTTTCTTCAGTTCAAATGACGATTTACCTTGCAGGGTCAGTATAAAGGGTAAACAAGGAATGCAAGGTAAAGTACCTATGCCCTATAACTATCATTGCTGTCTTCGATAGACACTCTCCCACTTCCCCTTGAGCTCCCCCTTCTCCCTGAATCAATTCCAAATTTCCCTCTGTTACGTCCAAGTTTGCAGGCAAAACTTCCCTGTGGCGTTCACTGCCCATCCCCAGGAAAGCAGTACTTTACAGGGGACTTATTAGTGATGGAATGTCAAAGAGGTATGAAAACATGGGAAGAGACAACCTGGTTAGCAGATAAACTATGCAGCTGAGCCCTGAGACGGACTGAGTTCTCATTCCCTCTTCTTCCTGATCTGCCCTTCTTACAATGTCAATGTCCTTACGTCTGTTCCCAGTGGCGGGGCTGAGGGCAGGGCAGGATGCTTAGATCTCAGCTTCGAGAGACTATGGCGTCTAAGCAGACATTCCCCTCACTAACCAGCCCCTGCCCTTCCCCACTGGGAGCTGGTACACCAGGTCGGCTCACGCTAGGGGCCTAGTCCCAGGAAAGGAGTTAAATTCCCTCGAGCACACCCTCCACCAAGACCTTCTCTTGGATTTTACAGTCATCTGCCCCCGCCAAACCTCACTCTCAGCTCCCCTTCCAGGAGGGGAAAGCGTAGGGACTGTTATTTTTTGCCAAAACTGGTCAGAAAATAGAACTTAGTTCTCAAAAAAGTTGCATCGTATTCGCTCCCCTTTGCTTACAATGAAAATGATGCTCGAGCTTAGGGAGTTCTCTTTCTTGAAGGAAATATTTTTCATGTGAATCCAAATCCTAACTCTGTCATTTCTCACCTGCTCAAACACCCTGATCATTAGGTGAGGGAATCATAAATAACTGAAATTATAATTTCGTTAAGATTGTGTTTCATACTCAATAATATTCAGATCTTTTCACTGAAATCCATTGATAATTTTAGAACTTTCCTTACAGAGTTGGAAAAGAAACCACAGTATTTTTTTAAATTTTAATTACTTACTGGGTAAAATCTGAAAGTATTTAATTATTAGATTTATGCCTCGAGATAAGTTCAATGGTAATTACAGGATGTCTTTTTTTAAATTCTAATTCCAAATAATTAAATCCCTAACACACTGGATCATTATGATTATAATTAGAATAAAGGTGTCTTATATTTGAAACCAAAGTTTGGCTTTTTGTTTAACCTCTTTGCACCTCATCAAAGGGGAATACTTTGAAAAGATCTTTTTCAATCTCTCTAATGCTGCTTTAAAACAAAATAAAAAACATAATTGTCTGCAGGAATGCTTTTCCCCGGCAACACTGGCACAGAGAGGGTGAGCCCCGAGCTTTCGGCTTGCTTAAGGCTCCAAGGCATGCTGACTCTTCTATCGCCACTTACCATCCCAGGATGCAGGGAGAGCTCAGACACCAGGCAAAAAGATGAAATAGATGCCGTGAGAATATCAAGACAATCGAGGAAGAGGGCCTGCTAAATAGCCTATCTCCCCCAGCTCCAATTTGTCATTCTGTTTGGGGGTAACTTCTCTGAGCTCCCCTTCAGCTAAAAGGTGAATGGATGAAGATGGGTTGGGGTTGGGTAGAAGCCTCAGAAGGGGCCGTAGACAGACTAGAAAGTCTAAAGCAAGACTCATGAAATAAGACTTCTAACTAAGGCTCAGCGTTGTAAGAACGCAAGTCCTTCTAACTAAATGCCTGGGGCCTGGCAACAATACTTAATTGAGGAAAAATGTGTATCCTTTCTCTGTGTTGATGAGGTTGTTGGAAACACTTGCTAAGTTGGCTCAACCAGCAGATGAATTGAGTTTAGCGTCCTGCATTCTGCTCTGAGACTTGGGTAGTGGGAAGAGTGGTGGTTTGTGGTTTCGAGGAGGAGTTGCAGAGTGGGGGTTCAGGAAGGAGAGGAGACACACTTCTTTATAAAGGAAATAAACCATCCCCAGATGTCTTCCCCTGGCTAGGTGGCAGAGAGGAGAGCACTTGCTTATCGGAGAGCATTTGAAGGCTGGTGTGTGGTGGGCGGGGGGTGGGGGGGGTGGGGGCTGGTGAGCATATGAAAGGAGAGGAGCAAAAAGAAAACTACAAAGAGAAGGCCAGAGAGCAATCATAATACTTAGAAAAATGTCACATTAAAACCTCCAGCTGCCAGAGGCTGGAGGGAAAAGTGTTCCAGACAATAGCTGAGGGAACAAGTTGAATCTTGTGTTCATTCCTGTGGTTAAAACAAGTCTGTACGACCACAAGGAAAATTCCACTCTCCTCAGACTTTAACTCCCTGCTTACCTGAGCTGCAGACACTTTTCTGTTGAAAGGCCCCTTAAAGTTAGAAGTGGCAATGCACAAAGGCCCAGCATTCCTCCTGCCCCTACCTTTCTCTCTCATGTTTGTATCCTCACATCTTGAAAATTACCTCCTTTCCTTTGAGGGGCCTGGTTACCATGTTGACTGAAGCATGAAGAATAAGATAGGGTTCAGGAAGAGGACAAATCCCCTTGCCGCCCTCCCCGCCCCCCAACCACAAGCCGCGTTCATTTTCCAAACCTTGTAAGCCATGGATGTCAAATAAAATTATTCGCTAATTCAATAAATGTGTATTGAATGCCTATTACGTTTCAGACTTTAGACTAGGCATTTCGCAGGGACCACCACAGTCAAGCGGTTGCTAAGAACTTCCAAGTCAGGAGGCACAAGAGAAATGAGGGTTCGTGCGCTGCTAATTGCGTGACGAACAGAGTGAACGCTGTGCACCGTGGACACGGAACGTGGTCTTTTCCTTTTCTTCATCGGGGTTTTCATGAACCCCGCTGACAAGGGGCCTGCCTGCGGGAGAGCCAGTCCAGACAAGTGTCCCTCTTCCTCACCAATAATCCCAGCAGCTGCTCCTTTTCATTTCTCCGGGACAAGGCTTAGGTTGCCTCACTCTGTTAACTCTCCGGTCAAAAGAGGAAGATTTCCAAAAATTGTCTTGGGTCCAGGACAAGATGGATATCAAACTTTCTTTCTTCAACAGCGCCTTTGATTCCTAATTCAGGGAGGTGTGGTCAGCATACCCAGGAGTGGGAGAATCCACTCAGGCAGGCGTGGGTGGTGGAAACAAGCATCGCTCCCCACTGAGAAAACATAACACTGATAACCCAATCCTAGAGGGGAGGAGTCCGGGTTGGTAGACTGTGTGTGACACTTCACTGAGATTAGAACGTATTTATAGTCAAACAGAGAAAGATCTGTGACTTGACATCTTCTGTGCTCATCTTTAAAAAACTCTCAGTAAACCCCTATATGTGTTTAGTGATACAGAGAGAGCTGTAGGAACTGATCAGTGCCCCTCAGGGAGTTTATGCCAGCGGTATGCTTACACATTTGAACAACCTGTTCTCCTGGTGGGGGCGGAGTGTAAATACTACCACAATTGTTGATTATAAAGCACCAACATGAGGAGTCAGGAGGAAATGGACACAATCAGCTCCTGCTTGCTAGTACAAACTGACCCCAGGACACCAGCGGCTTAGAGTCGAATTAATGCAGGACACACAGGCAGACTCTCCTGACCAATTGACTGCTTGGCATCAGATGGAAAATCTTTTTTTTTTGGTATATTTTATTGATTATGCTATTACAGTTGTCTCATTTCTTTCTCCCCTTTCTACCCTCTGCCCTGCACCCCATCCCATCATCCGAACACCTCTAAGTTCATGTTTATGGGATGTACATATCAGTTCCTCAATGACATCTCAATTTCCTGTATTATTCTTAGCCTCCCCCTCTACTTTTTCGTGTGTGTCAACATTTTCCCACCACCACTTTCCCCAGCCCCACCCAGCCCCACCTCCCGCCTCCCACCCTCAACCCTTCCCCCATTTGGCTTTGTCCATGGGGCCTTTATGCATGTTCCTTGATGACCTTTCCCCTCCTTTCCCCCTCTTATCCCCCTCCCTCCCCCACTCTGGTTACTGTCAGTTTGTTTTTTATTTCAATGTTGCTGGTTATGTTTTGCTTGCTTGTTTGTTTTGTTGATTAGGTTCCACTTATAGGTGAGATCATATGGTATCTGTCTTTTACCGCCTGGCTTATTTCACTTAGCATAAGGTCCTCCAGTTCCATCCATGCTGTCACGAAGGGTAATAGCTCTTTCTTTCTGCTGCCCAGAGTGGGGACATATTTTAGGGGGAGCAAGAAAAATGGCTGCATAGCTAAATGGAAACTGAGAACAGCATCTGTATTTCCCCTTCTGATTTCTCAGAAGCACAGAGAACCGCGGGAGGTCAGAGCCTGCAGAGACCCTGGGGTCAATCAAGACCAACACCACGTACCTCCCCACACAGAAGAGGTACTGAGGTGTGCAGACATGGAGCAATTTTGGTAGCCTCTGCTTCAAACATGCCACTTTCATTGATGATTTCCTGTTCCTTGCCATTAAGGCGGGTGTATTGAGCAAGAACTTTGAAATAAACTAGGTTATTAAAAATGAAAACCAATCAGAATTCCCTGGGGCCCTGCAAGACTCGCAGAGGACCACTGACTGGCTATACTGCTGCTGTCAAGTTAGCAAAGGTGCCACAGGCTTGAAGCCCAAACTCTGTCTGTATTTGTTATCCAATGACTTGTCATGGACACAAACTTTCTCTCAGAACAGAAAAAAACCAACAGGTCTGCCGGGCTTTGGCTGCCTTAGCCTTTGAATCACTGGTGAGGAGTAAGCTCTCTCTAAGAAGAAAAAAAATTCCCATGTGAAGAACCAGCAATAATTTCCTGGGTAGGAGAAGGGCTGCTGCATCTCTTGGGAAAATGTAATGGGACGGCAAGCTCTTTGGTGCCGCGGGAGCTCCAGCTCCTTCCTGCCTGTAATTCACGGTCCCTGAGACAATTACGAGCAATGAAAAGGCATAAGTCAAAGGAACATCGAGTAAAGCCAGATTTAGGGAAATAACACATTGCATTTAAACATCCGTATATATCTAATCTGTGTTTAATAATGCAAGGAATACATTAGTCAAGGCTTAGGCAGATTCCACATTGCTGGTATTTACAGAACTGCTTGGCCCTCTGAAGTTCCCCAGCCTCAGGAATGAAAACTTGGGGAGGAATGAAGCATGTCTTTGCAGACCCGGGGCACTGCAGAAATGCAGAGGGATTGCGGAAATCACCAGAAAGTCAGGCTGCTGCAGAGAAGAGAACTTGGGGTGGGCAAGAAAGACCCCAAGCTCAAGCCTCTGGACTCAGTTACTCCATTTCCGCCCTCTGCAAGGGAGGGCAGGAAGCAGGGGGTAACACCTTGGAGGGGCAAAGGGAGCAGGGGTGCTATTCCAGTTGTTATTTTATCTCAGATCTCCTCTCCTGCCCTTGGGCTTTAATTCTAGATCACCACGTGGGGAAGAGCTGCCTGGGCCCCAGGGGGAAGCCAGAACATACCCTAGAGTGCAACACCCATGCTCCGAACCTCTCGCGGCCGTCGGGAGGGGTGAGCCAGGGGAGTGTACTCTAGGCAGAAGGAGGAATCGCATGCATGCCCAACCTTTAGGGCAACCATGGTCCTCCCAGAAGCTGGAAAGGCAATCTGTGAGGACACAGTGCAGTATATGCCAAGTGGCAACTAGGACCTGGAGAAGAGAAACAGGAGGAACTGCCAAGAAGCAGAATAAATTCTCCTGCTTTCATTGACCCTTACCCCATACAGCAAGCATAAAGCCCCAAGCACTCTGAGCTTGACATGACATCCTTACCCCCCTTTGGGTGACTCGTTCCCCGCACACTAGAATCCCAAAGCAGGCTCTAAACCCTTCACAACCTCAACTAACGCAGAGTTAGGGACGAAGCTACAGCAGGAAATTATCTCAAAGACTCTCAAACCCAATCTTCTGATTTTACAGCTAAGAAAGCTGACGCCCACAGAGGCAACGCGGCTCACCCAAGCTTGCCAAGTCAGTACGTGAAAGCCCACGTCCGCACACTGCACTTGCCCCTCCTGTTAAGTTCTTAGTAAAGGAAAGCAAACCTGCATTAAATGCCAAACACTGTGCTAAGAGCTGGGATACGATATCTCCCAAAGATTAAAGATTAGCAAACCCCGATAAAAGTTCATAGTCAAAAAAGAAAGCATGGTTCTAATTCTGGTTTTGCCACTTTTCAACTAGATTGGTCACTGCACTTCTCCAAGTGTCATTCTGCCCCTGTCACCTGGAACACTTCCATGTGTCACCCACCAAATCACAGAATGAGTACTAGCCTTGTCGAAAGCACAGGGGAAGAGCGGAGGGAAAGAAAACTTAGGTCAGGGAAGCGAATGAATGGGCCACTCACAAAAGCCTGGGGGAGCCTGCTGTGGTGAAGGTCCAGAAACGACCCGACCTATCTGTCCTGATCCCGCACAGGGCTCCTCCCTTGGAGGGAAAACCAAATTACGTCCTAATGTCGCTTTAGGTTAAATGCAGCTTGAGGCTCATGCTCATTCCAGCAGCTGGCACTTGGAAAAAACATAAGCTGTGACTCACCCATCATTTTAAGCCAAGTATTTTGAATTTGCTCAGGGCAGGAAAATGGCTGGGGGGTGGGATGGGCGTGGGGGGAAGGGAGGACCCACATAGATGATGGCTAAGAACTACCCAACTCTGTTCCAAAAAGCAAGTACAGGGGAGACTCTCAGAACATATGCTCCTTTTCATGTTGCTTCACTGCCAGGAGCCTTCTAAATCACTGTGAAATGGTGGCTTTCTGCCTGCCTCGATCATGTATTACGGGGCATTAATAAATAATGGGAGGTTGTAGGACCAAAAGGCGGGAAAACCCAAAGGGGAGGTGATGGAGAGGCATAATTTAACAAGTAAATGAAAGAAACTATTAAATCACAGTTAAATTATGCTGGCAGCGGGAGAAAAAAAATTCTCCGCTGCAAAATGCTTTCAATAAAATATTGAAATTTCCCTCCTGGCTGACAGCAGCACCCCCCAATCGTAAGGATAGAAGTCTGTCGCCTGTGGGTCCCATTAGACTCTGAGCTTAGGCAGGAGCCCCGAGGATGGAGAATTTCAAGGTGCTTCTCAGTACGCACTTGTCCTACAATGGGCCCACATTCGCCACCTGATGCTATGTCTGTGATCCGGCTATAGCCAGCGGCCAACTCACTAATTCTATACTTGTTTCTCCATTGGCTCCCTTTGGAAGATTTTGGGGCACCCACTTTAGTGGAGGGGCAATCGAGGTTACCAAAGCCGTTACTCAAAAATAAGTCACGACTATATGCCTAGTGCTATACTCACTCAAGAACCATTATATTTATTAACACTGCGACATTTACTGTAATGCTGTTAGGTAGGAAGTGAACTCTTTCAGCAGGAAAGCCATGCCTTATTCATGTTTGTGTGCCCAGAACCCAGAAAGCTGCACGTTTACTAAATATTGAACTGGGTGAATGGGTAGATGTGTGCATGCATGGAAAAGCAGGTGAATGAATGGATTCCCGTCTTATAGCTGAGAGGCTCAGAGAGGTTAAGTGACTTTCCCAAGACTGAACTAGACTGTGCGGGAGTTGTAACCAGCCGCGAGGCTTTCAGAACCTCAGTCCTGTGCTCTTTCAACACAACATGTTATCTCTCTTCAAGGGCACACAGTAAACTGGATCAGAGCCAGCACGAGGGACCCCTGTACATTCACACAAGCCAAAAACACATTTTTCTCTGTTGGGATTGTGTCTTTGACTGTGGCATAGACTATTGTTGAGCATTTAAAGGATCTTGAGGGTCTCCGTGTCTGAACCCTCTGGCAGAAAATCCACGCAGAAGTCAGGACGGGACACTTCAGAATCAGGCTCTCCCTCTCCGTGTTTCCAGGGGTGTTTGCTGTGGGCTTGGCAGGAAAACTTGCTGCCGTTCAATTTCTCAGACATGCTTGGGCCCTAAGCCCGAGTGGAGGAAACACATGTATCAACATGCCAGGGGAATAAAGTCACAGCGGAGTAGGTTTGTTTGGACAGGCAAGCTTAGCGGGCTGACAGGTGTGCCAGGCACCCAAGCTACCCTCCATTTTAAGAAGGAGTTACTTGGTAAACACATCAGGTAGCTAGAGGATGAGTCTGTCCAGGGTACCTGCATGGGATCAGAGGTAGTGAGGTTAGTTGGGATGTCTTTCAAAATAGTGAAGGAACATCTGAACCTCTCTCCAGACAGCAGCGGCTCAACCACACTCTGCTTGCTTAGGAGACTCTCGGACCAGGAAAGAAGAAAAGAAATCCACTTTAGAGGCCTGCACTCACTAGCAAAAAATACAGTATGGCAGGAAGTGAGTCTGCGGTGGTCTTCAGAGTCAGAGAACCGGGCCCCACCAATGACAACTTGCTATTTGTGTAATTCTGAGCAAGTTTTCTAACTTTCTCTATTATCTAGTTATCTCTCTTTCTCCAGTTACCTGTCTCTTTGGGCCTTGATTTCTTCCTCTTTTAATGGGAATATTTGAGCTTATTGTATCAATTAGTATTACATTCAGTGAAAGTGACGGAAACTCTAAAACCTCAAGTGATTTAAGCAAGATGTTAAAGAGAATAAAAGTAATCTGGATGCAAGTAGTTTTAGATAAGTATGGTGGCTCCACAAATCATCAGGGAACCAGACCGCTTTTACCTGGCTGTTCTACCTTCTTACAACACACATTTACACCATGTGATTTAAGATGACTTTGTAAGCTCCAGGCACTTTGTCCAAAGTCCAGTTACCAGGCAGGAGGGGAATGTACTACCTCCCCTTTAAAGATATTTCTCAAAAGCTCTACATGACCCTTCCTTTATAGTCCACTGACCAGAACTCAGTCACATGACCACATCTGTATGCAAGGGGTCAGGGGAGCTGAAAATTTAGTTTTTATTTCTAGTGTTCATGTACCAGCTGAAACTCAGAGTTTTACTTCTTTTTCTTTTTCTTTTAATCCTCACCTGAGGATATGTTTTTAATTTGAGAGAGAGAGAGACATCGACCAGTTGCCTGTCACATGACCCCGACCGGAGACGTATTCCAAAACCTAGGTAATATGCCCTGACCATGGATCAAAACCACAACCTTATCTGGTGCACAGGACAACGCTCAATCAACTGAGCCACCCTCCCAGGACCCGTTTCTTATTAAAAGGGGGAGGTGAGTATTGGGTGGTGGCAGGAGGGGAGAATCAGGAGTCTCTCCCATCTAATTTATAAGACAAAATGAAATGATGGTTGTAAATCATCTACTTCAGGGGGTAGCATGTACGTAGTACTTGGTCGATGTTGGCAACTGCCATAGCGAAGGTTGATGTACCTCTAATCAGGAAGACTTCTGCGGGGAATCTTGGAAATATCTAATGCCTGACTTTATCACAAGGACACTGTGTGGATAATCCCATCAGATGTATCACTGAGATCACACTGAAGGCCCCAAAGGGCCAAAGGAGAGAAACGAAGATGAGTAAAGCAGTGCAAAATAGGACCCATGAAGGAAAGAGTAAAAAAGCCATTAAGATTTCAACAAGAAGGCAGGGGTCTCCAAGGTTGTGATGCCTGTTTTATCAGCGTCGATAGCCAAACTCTGTTTCCCTACACTGGTGGCAAAAGCAGAGAAAAATATGAGGCAGGATAAGAACTGAGTGATATTTGGCATTCTCATATATATAGATTTTCATACAGGAGAAATATATGGAGGAGGTGGATGGGGGTATTGTCAATTTTTAAAAGGGCTCTTTTATTGGCACCTTGCATCTATCCAGTAAGAATTTCTTGAATAGAAAAAGAAACAGTAATCTTGCTAGAGGAACATGAATGCAAAGGCTGAATTAGTCAGGGTTCCCCAGAGAAATATAACCAATCGGTTGTGCGCGTGTATAGATAGTTAGATAGGTAGGTATGTAGATAGGTAGGTAGACAGATATTTTAAGGAACTGACTCATACCATTGTAGAGACTGGCAGGTCAAAAACCTGCAGAGCAGGCCTGCAGGTTGGACATTCAGAGAAGAGATGATATTGCTACTTGAGTCCAAAGGCAGCCTGCTACCACCTGGAGAATTCTCTCTTTCTCAGAAGAGGTCAGCCTTTTTCTTAAAGTTTTGAACAGATTGGATGAGGGCCACCCACATCATGAATAGTAATGCACTTTACTCAAAATCCACTGCTGTTTAAATGCTAAACTCACTTAAAAAATATCTTCATAGAAATGTCTGGATGTGCTTGACCAAATACCTGCACACCATGGCCTAGCCACATTGACACATAAAATTAACCATCACAAAGACCTTCAGAGTGTTATCCAGCAATAGAGACATATTTTCTTGGGGGCCTCTTTTTGACAAAACAAACTGATTACTCAAACAAACACTTGGAAATATTCTGAAATATAAAACAAGTTCATCAGTGAAGGGGTCAGGCTCAAGGAGCAAGTAATGGGTTTTCATTTCAGAGGCAACAGAAATTAAAATCAAAAGCAAGGGGAGGAGGAGTGGGCCTTCAGACTGGACACTGTGAAACAGACTGAAATGACAGGAAATGATCAGAACCACAGGAGGTGGCTGATAGAGAACGCTGACAGAGGAAGAGTCAGGCCTTGAACAAAGCAGTGGACGAGCATTTCACAGAAACTGAATTTTTGCCTTCATTGTTCCCAATGCAACCAAGGTAGCAGCGGAAGAGGTAAAGTGAGTGAGCGAATGTGTTGTGTGTGTGTGTGTGTGTGTGTATGCTTGAGATATACTTAAATGAAAGAGAGAGGAATAGGAAGCAGAGAGCAAGAACACAAATATTTAAGAAAGATGTATTATCTTAAAATGAGGAATAACAAATGAAACTAAGGAAATCTCCATGTCCACCTTGACTTTCCATGACCAATGAAAGAGAGAAGGACCTAGGGGTGTTTTGAGGGGTGCTGTGAAAGTGCCTACCATCTTCCTCCTCATCCAGCCATATTTCTTGGGAGACCCACTGGGGTCACTCCTTTGGGCTATCACCCTGGATGGGCTGGCACATGGGGCAGAGATCAGCCCATGGCATTTAGGACCTCCAGGCAACTAGGGTCATGAAGGACTCCTTCTGCACAAGTCCAAGTCCCAAACAGAGTCCAGAACGATCCTCTAAAGCCCAGCCATGACCTTGCCTTGCACAACTCAGAAGACTCCAGAGGCTTCCATGGCCAAATGATTTCAGTGCTGGCCTTGCTGTCCCACACAACATGACCCTAACTTTTCCTTCTTGTCATATCTGCTGCTATCTACGCCCCCTGCTTATGGCCAAGTCTCCAGCCCAACCTTCCTACCTCTGGTTCCCTGAACCTTCTCAATGTTTTCCTGCCTCTGTGCTTGTCCTGGGTGCTGTGTCTTCAGCCTGGAATCCTTCATCCCCCCTCCTCAGCCTACCCACAGAGCTTTCCAAACCCAGTCTCACACTGCCTTCATCATGAAGTACTTTCTTTTTTTTATTTCTATTGCAAGAGGAATGAATGTATTGCAAAAACATTCATTCATACTAGGACAGTGTAAAATAAATGTCTGCCCATATTGTACCTCCCACTGCCACTACCAAGAATAACAACTGACATCTCCCAGGTGTCAGGTATGAGTTGTGATCAGTTTGGTGGGCACCAGAAGCCCTCTGATACCTGCCATTTTGGATGAGTAGATAGGATATCTCCAATCTCTGAAGTGCCCTGGCTCTTTGTGTTCTTGTTATGACGCTTTATCTTTTTCTGCTTTGTCTTATAGTTATATGTATACTTATTTTAATTGATCTCAACACTCAAGTCTTTTCCTCACTAAAATGTGAACTCTTTGAGCGTCATCTATATTTCCCTGTCACAGAGCTTTGGACATCTTGTTCTTATTTGATTTACTTCATCAAACCTCTATGAGCACATGTCCTGAGCTCTATTCAGTGTGGGGCCAAGGAGAAAACAAAACAAACAAAAAAACAAACCATACAACCGAACCCCAGCCTTCAAGGAACCTGAAGTTTGGGTGGCCTTTCTCTCTTACCAAAAAACAAACAAACAAAAAATGTTTGCAGAATTGTTAGGTACTAACTACAGAGGAGCAACAGATCCTGGCTCTGTAGAGGTGACCCTCATTTGAGCTAAAAATTGCTTACCAAAAATATTTAAGAGCACTTATTTACTAAGCAATCATCAAATGCGACAAATGACACTGCGTTCCACATGGGGACAGGGAATGAGAAGGAATGTCAGTGGGGAGTGGGTTAACACTGCAGTTCTCCAGAGGACGGTGACGGGGCAGGGGGTGGGGGCTGGTGGAGCACCTGGGACATTATTTATGATGCACTGAAGGCTGTCAACAGCATCCTTCTGGAGAATTTCGCCTGCAAGGGGAAGTCATTAAAGGAGAAGGCTCTGACACGCTGGAATGGATAAAGCCTGCTAGCTTCTAATCCCTCTGACCCTGAAGATGAATTTCTTTTTCTGTTGACCTTTTCTGGTGTTCGGTTTTCCACCATTATTTATATTTTCAGCCAGTGTAGCATATATATAGTGGAGAGGCTTTGATGTCCAAAAGACGAGGGTTCAGATGTCAACTCTGACACGTCCTGGCCAGGCACCAAAGCGACGGAGAGCCTGAATCTCCTCATCTGTAAAATGGAATACTGCACCTAACACACTGGGCTGTTGTGAGGCCAAACATTGAGATGAGCTAGTTTTATTGTTAGGTCCATTACCTCTAACTACAGCATAACCATTTTGAATAGAGGGAGAGCCCATCCCCTGCCCCTCTGGGCTCCCGGAGGCAGGCCCACACACCGAGAGCATTCATTAATGCCACTAAGCTTCCTGCCTTTGCTTGAAGAACTCTGTTCCCCAGGAGACACAAATACACAAGCTCCTACGTCAGCTCATTATGTGTGGAGCCAACAAAGGGGAGAGGAGGGAAAAATCTGTCCCACAAAGATCTGCCAGAGGGTTTAAGCCTGGTGGGGGGTGAAAAGAGATTATCAATATAAGTGAGAATGTGAATGACCAAAGGATCTCTTCCATTAGACGGTATAGGGGCTTGAAACACATTGCCTGAAACATAGCTTCTTTAGTCTTCTTAAGACAGGACTAAATATGTAAAGACAGAGTTTACATTTTGTTCCTTAGGAAAATATATTTATGCAAAATATTCACTCTTATCTCAGAGGGCAAAGCCATAGCTTGTTAAAAAATATGGCTATGAGGCAATGATCTGAAATCTTGAGAGACCTAAGCCCAAATCTTTGCATCAATCCCAAGAAAAAGGAATATCCCTGCCAAAGAGGGGAGGGTTATGGATGATTTGTTTGTTTCCCTAGGCCTCACAATGCATGTTTTCATACCTAATTTTACTCTGCCCAAGTCTGCCCAAGGTCAGACTAAGGGGAGTTGAGACCAATGCTGAAGCTCTGTCTCAGGTCTCGCCTCTTTAATACCTTTCTCATTCCCTTTAGTGGTAGAGTAGAACTATCCTCTGTCTTTCAAATAGTTGCTTTGCACTTTTTGACCAGGAGGGATTAAATTGAATTAAATGGGTCTGGAGTGGTTATTAGAAACATTAAATGTGGCATGATAGACATTCCTAGAGAAAACATTTACATAAGGAAATCAAAGCTGGCCTCACTTTTTTAATCCAGTGCTTTGACCTCTATTGGTGTTCTGACAGGCAGAATTTAGCTGAATATTTCTTTAGATGGTACATAAAACAGTAAAATGCATTCCCTAAGATACCCATATAAATCAACATTTTCTTTGCTAAAATGAAAAAAAAACTGCCAAAAAAGAGAGCTTTTAAAAAATATTTATAGGCATATTTTCCACTTGGGCCCTTATTTGAATTTTATTCTCATTTAGAATACAATTCTGACAACTCCATCATTAATGTCAGTGCTAGCAATATTCCATTAAAAAAAACCAATATAGCGCAAAATCGAGATGTAAAGAGGATTATGATGTCATATTAAAAGAAGGGAAAGGAGAATTAAAATAAGAGACCTATCTGAAATGATCAGGAATGAAATTCTCTTTGGATAAAATGGTCTTTTTCAGAAATGCAGCCATTTAAAATTAGATTAAAGTGATATTTTATAAGAACTAAAGTAGAATGCAAACCATCTTTCCCTGAATGAACTTAAATTTGCATACAATAAAGGGTAAATGAAAAGAAGGGCATAATTTTAAGCTATTAGACTAAAGCTTCTCCACTTTGCTCAAAATTCCTCACCACAAGCTCCTGCATCAATACATTGGGAATCCATGTTCCTGATGCAAATTCTAGGGTCCATCACATTGGAATCAGAATGTGTATGGGAAGAGGAGGGGAATCTGCATTTTAGACAAGGCCCCCTGGTAACTCTCTAACGCCACTGGTTTTTGAGAACCTCTGGTTTGGAAGGCTTCTGGGAAGAATAGTTGGAATAGCCCAAGAACTACCAACTCCATTCAAAAGTCCTGAATTTGAGTCCTTCCTATTTCTTACTACCAGAGTGACCTCAAACAAGTCATTTCATGTCCCTAGCCCTCAGTTTCTTCATGTGTAAAAGGGAATAATTTTTTCACAGGTTGCCTTGAGTATTAAGGAGGCAAGAGTCTGCTATTAAACATGGCATGACAAGCCCCGGCTGGTGTGTCTCAGTGGATTGAGTGCCGGCCTGAGAACCAAAGGGTTACCGGTTCAATTCCCCAGTCAGGGCACATGCCTGGGTTGCAGGCCAGGTCCCTGACTGGGGGCACATGAGAGGCAACCACACATCGATGTTTCTCTTCCTCCCTTCCCCTCTCTCTAAAAAGAAATAAATCAAAAGCATTGCATGACAGAAACTACTTCTTGTTATATCATTATTGTTACCAGGTAAGATAATAAAAGATAACTTCATTAACATCACCGCTGTTAAGAAAAGGAATAGGAACATGGAAAACACAAACTAAGTAGGTCAGAAAATAACTAGCTGATAAATTTCCGTGTGATCATCAAGTACATGTCAAGAGTAAATATAAACCCATTGCTTGGCACACACTGAGCTGAAAATAATATTAAAGAAGATGACAAAATAGAACTAAGCTGGAACAAAGCCATGGTGATGTGCCAATGACCAGGATGGTTGCAGGGAAGCAGGCAGTCTCGTTTCTCAGAGACATCTGAATGATGAAGATTGGTAAGTGGAAATACAGGCAGGTGACTGTCTTTGTAGAATATCTGGAGACTGAAATCAGAGAGGAAAAGGGAAGCTTCCAAAGACCTGTGTCTGAGATGAAGCACATCTGGATGGAGGGAGGAGAGGCACAAGTGGCATTTCAGAATCACAGCAAAGGAATAATGAGGAGCCCTGAGACTACAGTTAATTTCCAATTCTGAAGCAAATCATAAGAACACCAAAATGCAATGGAATTTCAAAATATCTCCCAGATCACAAATGATGCAAGGTTAGTTACAGAAAACCACCCCTGCCCTCCTTTCAGGTTCCTTGTGTATGTGGTGGGTGGTTAGGGGAGAAGAGGAGGGAAGGAAGGTTCCGTGCTTCTTCTGGAATGGGAACTAGAAATACCAGGACTCGAAGTAGCTGCATTGGAAAGACACAGAGCTCTGGCCTCCTTTGCACTAAGCTTTGGAGCTTAAATTTAAACTTCTAGGGGTCCCTCTCCTTGAAGTCCAGATAAATTGATGTTCTTCTGGGAAGTTCAATGCTGTGTCCAGCTTTTACTCATTCTGTTCCCTTGGCCAGAAATGTACTTCCTTGCCCCTGTCTCTTACCTTGAAATCCTAATTATCCCCGAGGACTCATTTCCACTGCCAACTCATCCACCACACCCTTTTCATTACATCTGTCACTCCCTTTTTTCTGACCTGTGTTAGTGCTAGGTATCTGCTTACAGGTCTATGCTGAGGAGATTTTTTGAGGTCAAGAACTACATTTGATTCATGATGTGACTCTCGAGATACCCTCTTCCATGCAGTAAGAATGTTTGAAACACATAGATAAATGACACCCTCTCATCCTATATCTTTACAGGGCTTTGGGATATTGTTTACTCTGAACTTATAGAACACCATGCAACAGCCCCAAAGAGGAAGAAATAGCCAAGGGACCCCCTGTTCACTAGAGCAGTGTTTAAAGAAGACAGCTTCCGTGCCAACAAAAGAATTTCAGTAAAAGGCTGCCTTTAACCAAAGACCTTTGTTAGGTAGGATCATATATTGTTGAAGGTTGGGAACCTGGGATCCCTCCTTGTCTGACCTTTCTCTGTTGTCAGACCTGCCCTTTCTCGCGCAGCTGCATAAGGACAGGATGCTTCATCTCAGTGTGCACTGGGAGATCTGGTCTATCCCTAGACCTTTCTCTATTGGTTGTCTGTTATAGGGTCTCCCTACGGCCTAAAGTCATAATGCTGATCAAATCAAGGAGATTAATGGATGTCAACTGTCACCCTGGCCAGGTGGTTCAGTTGGTTGGCGTGTCGTCCCATACACCAAAGTCTTGCATGTCCTGTCCCTGGTCAGGGCACACACTTAAGTTGCAAGTTCGGTCCCTGGTCAAGGCACATAAGGGAGGCAATCGATCGATTTTTCTCTCTCCCCCCACCTTCCTCCCTTCTTCTCTCTCTGAAATCAACTTAAAAAAAAAAGGATGTCTAGTGTCTGAACATGGGTTCTTTGTACTCATAGGGGAATTGGCCAGGTGTAACTCTAGTTTATATGCTTGTTTTTGCCCAGAGCCTGGCTTTGAACTCCCAGTGAGGGAGTCCATTTTAACAGGATGGTCCCAAGCAAGAAAATGCAATTCCAGCTTTTGTTCTTGGAGGGCTTAGCAATTGTCCGTGCTGAAAGGAAATGGAGATCTCTCAATATAACATCTTTATTTCAGGGAGAAACTGAAGTTGGAGAGGGAAAGGGACTTCCCTAAAGGTATATAACCTATTACTAGCAAAAGTGGGACTAGGGCGCTGAAGTTTTTCAGCTTCTCCAGCAAGTCCTCCCTCTCTCAGCAGAGCAACACTTCAGTTTCCCTGAATGAAGTATCCCAATCTTCACATCTATTCCCTATCAAAGAACAACTCCCCACCCGCTTCACAGATGGGTCCGAAAATCCCCGTCAGAAGAACGCAGTGCAGGGACCACTCATTGGACAAACCAAACTTGTCCTGCTGAGCTGCTATACATTTACTGCTTCTTCTGCATGCAGTGCCCCTCTGTATACACCACCCACCTGTCTCCACCTGGCTGCCTTCTCGCATCACCTTCACAGACAGCATTGCTTTGAGATCCCCACCCAAATAGTGCCTCCCCACACATACCCATCAACTAAAGTATCTCCTTATTTTTTAACCTCCATGGTAATTATCATGGCCTGAGACTATGGTATTTATTGACGTTATTGGCCATCTCCTTATACCGGAATGTAAGCCGTATGAGGTTAAGGATTGACTGTCCCTGGCCAATTCTCTGTAGTATTTCCAGCACCTAGAACACTGCCTGGCACAGAGTTGGTGTTTGTCATTCCTTATTGTATGAGTGAATGAATGAACTGAAAAGCAGTTCAGCTCTGGCTGTTCCTTGCAGATAAGCAAGGTAGTCTGCACTCAGAGGGAGGAAGGAGATGATAATATATGATATGGGTCCAAGTGAAGTCTAGAATATTAACATTAATCGCCACATTCTCTTAGTTAACTACAAATCGAGGGGGAGGGGACTAGATGACATTGGACCAATCGCCTTGACCAAATTGATTTATTTAAAAAGCTGGTGTGGATTTTTAGTCCTGTAGGGATACATCATGGTTGGCAGTACACACACGCACACAGGGAGTAACACACACACACACACACACACACGCACTCTCTCACACACACACACTCAAACAGTCCTGTGGCCTCCTTTCTGTTAGATACCCCAACGAAAGACCTCAAGCTAAAAATAACCGGATGTGTTTAAGCTTCTCAGGGGATCCACCTACCCATCGAACCCAAGAAAGCAGAGAGGCTGGTGTATTGGGAAAAATAGAGCCCCAAAACCATTCAACATGTCATTTTTCATGCGAAATATTTGTTTAGCCCAAGAACCGGCACCAAAAAAAAGAAAAAAATTGAAAACACAGAGATTTTTGACATTTTTTTTTTCATAGAGATATATCTCCTCTGTCTCACAGGCACACCTGACATTAAGATGTGAACATCTTCCAACTTTAAAAGAAAGAAATTACTTTTTTAATAAAGAAATGCTCACAGTGCATTTCGTTTCCCATTAAGCACTGTGCAAATCCAACTGCGGCAGAGAATTTAGAAGGAAACAAATTCAAACTCCAGTTTAATTTGCTTTTTCCTGTTTAGCTCCAAGCTCAGTATGTAATCTTATAAGTTGACAGGGGTAACATTGCACCTATTAACGCTCATCAACCAAAAGTAGATTGTCTGGGTTTCAATAAATGTTTTCTGAATTGGATTTAGGTGGGTGAGAAAATAAATTAAGTCAGAAACTCTTTGAAGCAAATTACATATTGAAATGAACAGTTTGATGAGCAGCCTCCCTCCCCCCAAATAAGACAGAAAGAAAGGAAAAAAGCTGAAGTCTTGCTTTTCCGTGAGAATTTCTTCTGCTGTTACATCTGTGAACATTTTACAGGGCAACATCTACAGTTTGATTGTTACAGCCCGTGTTTGGTTGGAGTTTGCATGACATCTGGGGCTGTGTTTTTGGAGACATTTCAAAGCTAGTGATTTCCAGTTTTTAGTCACTGGAGTATTTATTTTCTACCGTAGCATAATTGTTTATGGTTCTACATTTATTTTTTATGGGAGCAGTGTGAAATGAAAATCAGGGTGAATTAGTAACTCGATCTTGTATCTGTCAGGGCTTGATGGCTCTTACCTGCTCTAGAAGCTAAAAGCCAGTGTGCTGACCTCACCCGACTGGAAAAATTGAACACATGGTTGTTGTCAAGGACAAGACACTCTCAGTCATAAGAAGAAAGACAGCTGAAAAGGCTAATGAGGAAAGAGCCCATTCACTTAGACAAGAACACAGCATCCTTGCCCCCTCTGCTCAGAACCTGGGTCATGTTTGTGGCTGAAGGTGCTACATGCCAAAGGGTAGGTGGTGCAGGAATCATTTTCACCTCTTCCTACTGAGAAAGAGAAACACCCCAATTGAGCAGTCTGCTCCGCAGTGAGGGAATGAATAAGTACTTGTTTTTCATGCGGTTTAGTCAAACAGCCTAGTGTGCATGCAAGTAAGGACTAGAACAGAGGCCGCTTGCCTGCGAACTCACCTGGACTTCCCCTGCCCATCGTTAGGGGTTTTTTTGTTTGTTTGCTTGGTGGTTACTGTTGACTTCTTTTCTAAGGTTTTGAATTAAGTGATTTACACTCAAGAGATAATAACCACTAGACCTGTAAGAAGGTAAGTGATTGGCCCAGGGTCCCACAGTTAGTGGCAGAGCTAGTCTGTGGAAGACTCCTTTCCATAAACCGAAGCAGGTGAGTTAGGGGTAAATGAAAAGAGGGTAAAGTCAGGGACTTAAAGAGCAGCATGAAATGGGGGGGCTTTGAGAGAAAATTGAGAGATGCAGCTTTCAGTGGCTCAGCTTCCCCTCCGACTTCTGCCCGCACTATGCTCCAAGCCTTCCTTTCCTTTGAGTTCCGTCTGGGCAAGTTCTGATCTCCTGGAATGCCATCTTTGCCTTTCTTATCTGGGAGCTAATCACTAAATAGCAGGTGGCGAAGAGTCTGTTTTTCATCTCTCTTGCTCTCTCCCCTCCTCTCTTTTACTTATTTCCTCGGGCTATGAATTTCTGAATTTTAAGCAGTAAACCTCCCTGATTTGTTCACACCTGGAATATCACTCTCTCTTTGTTTAGAAAGTATGGAAAGGAGCAGGGAGAATCAAGAGAATAAGCCGTTGTCTAAAGAGAAAAGAGAGATGTCAGTATTTAAATATTAATGCACACACTCTGTCAGGCATGCACACATATACATATTTTAAACCAAGCATTCTTTTTTTTTTTTTAACTCCTCTATTTCCCTCTCATCTCCACTCCCAGCCAAAGCCTTGCAAGACAAAGGATATGTACTGTGTGTCACTTCAGCTATCAACACCCCACACAAATAGGTTGAGAGAGGAAATAGGCAAAGTACCTTTGCAAGCCTGTTTGGGGTTGAAATAATAACTAGAATGCCCAGAGGCTCCCAGAGATTAGCTTAGAATTTGTTCTTACAAGTGTTGAGTCTTGAGGGAAGCTGTCATCAACCTCCCTGTCTCTGTGGGTGTTGGGAAGTTACCTTTCTTTAGCTGTGCGTTCTGTCCTCATCGCGGACTTTCCATTTTGGAGCGGGCCACAACCTTTAGTTCTCTAAACCTAGAGACCAGCGTTTGTGGTCTACTACACATTAAGTTCCCTGTGGAGTAAATGGAACAAAATACTAGGCACAAGGATGTAAATCTACATCCATGGTTTCCAGTCCATAAGCCTCAGGATCCCATGGGAACACCAGATTTGCATGAATCAGTACCTAGGCATTGGCTACGCAGCATGACTCGTGTACATACATTCTGATGGATTTATTCATTTGTTTTACAAAGAGTCGTATAGTACTTTTGTGCCAGGAACCGCGCTAGGTGCCGAGTATACAATAGATAATGACCAAGCCAAAACAGCTCTGGCTTTGTGGAGTTTCCAGTCCATTGGCGAAGACAGGCACAGAGAGCTACAGAAACACAGAGTGAAGGCAACAACTCAACTCGGAATGGTAGATACATAAAGTTGTGATTAATGGTATTCAAATTCCCTTAAAGGCAATAGCCTCTAATATTAAGCATTTGCTCTATCAATGCATTCCCCAAGTGTTAAGTATCTTTACCTGCAGGTCTATACATTTTTTGAGATTAAAATGTGCTCTCCATACCAAAAAAGGTTGGACAACACGGACCTAAATCATCACTAAGAGGCGTCTTTTGTGTACTGAACGAATGAATTAAATAGCGAGCAGTGATGTTTCACCAATATGCCCGCAACACTCAGCTGCTTCCCCAGCTCTAAGCCTGTGCAGCTTCAGTGAGGGTGAACCTCAGAGCTTTCTGGACGCCGCCATCCCATGCTACCTCTCTGGGGAACCTGGGCAAATCGAGAAAGCACAAACCCATTTCACCTCCCCAGGGCGCAGAGAGCTGCCCCACCCCCGCCCTTGACTTGGGTGGGGTCGGAGATAAAGTCTCGCGGTTGAGTTTGGTATGCTGTGAAATAGCAAGCCTGGAACCGCGGGACGTGACTTGTTGCTCTGTTAGACACGCAAGGTAATCTGCTGAAACAAAGAAATAAAGCAAAGCTTATATGAGAGGATTTTCCTGTCAAGCATTATGAATGCAAAAAATAACCCCGAAAATGTAGCTGTATTTGAACAGGAGCCAGGCAAGATAATGGACAGGAAGAACTTTTAAACGTGAGGTCCCATTTAAATGAAAATAATCCACCAAATCTCAGTCCCCAGAAGCATCTCCGTTTGCATATTCAAGGATAGAAACATTAGAGGGACATTTTTAGTGATAATTCTGTCTTAGATAATGTGATGGGCACTGAAGTTACAAATCTCAATAAAATATGGCTCTTTAAGCGGCTTCTTTTCATAAACGGCAATGTTCATTTAAAAGGTAATTGGACAGCATTTTATGCTATGTGACAATGGTCAGGACAACGGCACGGGGGCAGCGAAAGCGCACAAGGAGCACAAGGTTTGATTCAAGTGGCTGGATTTTATCCCGGTTCTACATCCAATTTGAGTCTTACTTTTGGCAAATCACTTCTCTTTCATCTTCAACACAGTTTCCTGACCTATAAAAATGACAAAGGTCATTTCCAGCTCCTAGTACTATGATTCCAAGTTCCCGGTCAGAAAGGATGTCTTTCTTACAAAGGTTCTCTTAACCTATGTGGTCACAATTTTGCTTCCTATAGAACTCACAGCAGGACCAAAAATCTACCTATTTGCATTAGGCCTGGGTTGCGGGATAAGAGACTTCTTAACAGAGCCCAAGAGCGTCTTTTGGTTCTCTGCAAGTGAGCCCATAAGACCTATTTAAGGCAGGAGATCAAAAAGCCAAATGGTGAGGACCACTTTGGGGGTTGCCTGTAGGAAAAGGATCTATTTATTTCATACATGTATCATATGTCTCCCCACTTCCTTCCCCACCACCCCACTCCCACTGTGGCCACCACCAAAAAAAAAAAAAAAAAGGAAGGCCACAGATCATCAGCGCAGCTAGCCCGCACCCGTTTTTAGCCCTGGTCTTTCACTGTGGTAATATCTTCATCTGCTGCCAACTGGACCTGTTGGTGTATGTAGCTATTGCTTCGTTCTGATTCATCGCAGCTTTCTTTGTGTCAGTGAACCCAGGAGCCGTTGTTTCCTGGTGACCTCTGGCCTATATCTTCCAGAATGCTACTGGGACAGTCAGGGAGGTAGGGGGGTGGGGATTGACTTTCCTTCAATTAGTCGATGGCTTTTGGCACAGCTACCTCCTGCTCCCCTTTAAGCCCTCCAAAGAAGTCACAATGGAGAAGTTCCAGGAAACACCTCCCAGTCTGTTAACTCCATAAAGGACTTTTTATTAAAGAGTAAGACCTGGGCATTCAAAAACCCCAATGAAGGGTCACACATGCCATGCCCTTCGAAATCAGCTAGTTGAAGAAAGCAAGCACAGCAGGAAGAGTGCTTGCATCTGAAGTCAGATGAACCCATTGGGCCAACCCCCGTGGAACAGACTGCTTAAAGTTCCCAACCTTGCTGTTTTGTTTTAATTCCATGCCTTTCTCATGCTGCCTACTCTTTCTGGAATGCCCTGCCTCACTCCAGCGTTTTCCTTCACTGAGCTGACTCCTGCTTATCCTTAGCCCTCAGCTCAAACATCACCTCTTCCAGGAAGTGTTCCCTGACCATCTGCAGCTGCATTAGATGCCCCTCTTGGTGCTTAACCTAATGCCTATGTATAGTTCTTACCATATGGTTCTATAGGTGCTTGTTGTCTTCCTCTTCTAGACTGTGAATTTCTTGTTGACCAGGAAAGAAATTTATTTTTTTTCTTTCTATAGCTTAATACAGTGAGTTTATTGAATGAATAAATGACCTGGTTCGTCCACTTATTAGCCATGTGTTCTTCTAGGCAGTTTAATTCACTTCTCTGGGTCTCCATTTTCTCATCTGTAGATTGGAGATAACAATCTATCTCTCACCGGGATGTTGATCAGGCTAAGAGGTAACATAGGTCAAGGCCCTACTATAATGTGACTCACAGGCACGGAGAATTAATGCACATAGCACCACAGCCTGCACAGGGAATGCTTAAAAAGGAAGCAAAAAAACAGCAAGTTCATTTTGGAGCAAGGAAGGTCTCTGCAGTCAGTTTGCAGCCCCTTTTTTCATGGATGTATTTGTCCCAATCAGCCTGTCCCTCACTGCAAGAAAGAAACCTGGAAGTCTATCTGTTTTCTCTTTTTGTTTGTTTTCTTCAATGAGAAACACATAGCACATCATTCCAAAAGTTTGCTGGGAGTCCAGCACCTCCAACTGGTTTAACTGATTGATTAGCACAGTCACTCTTGTGATTTCTCCCGCTGACACAGGGCCCTAAAAGCCTCCGCCCCTCCCCCGACACACACTGCTTTATTATAAATAGGTCTTTTCAAGTGAGGTCAGGCTGAGCCAGAGAAGTTCTGGTGATTTATTCAAACACTTTGGCGGGGAATAAAGGAAGCACCAGTGGTCTGAGCCTCCTAGAAACTTGACTAGGAGCCTGATACTTGGAGGGGTTGCTTCCAAAGAAGGGGAGTAAGGAAGCTTCCAAGTAATGGGGACAAGGAGGCAGAGGCAGCTTAGCAGAAGTCATGGCAGCAAGTGCTGCTGGCCCCAGCCCACAAACGATACCATGCCACAGGGCCATCCCACGTACCCCCGTTGCCCCCCAAACACACGTGCACGTGAAGAGCCATCTGCTCACCCATCCCCCCACTCCCACCCCGACACATGCACTATCCTCCCTCTGGGAAGAGACAGGGATTTCCGCGGGTCCACCTCCCCCAGCTCCTCTGGTGCATCGAGCTGAATCAGACCCCATTAGTCCTCTAGAGCACATGCAAGCCAAGGTTAATTTATTCAACAATCATTTATTGAGCAAGTTCCCGGGGCTAGGCTCTGTGCTAAGCACGTCAGGCTGATGCCCTGTGGAAAATGCCACAGAGCCTTTCTCCCCAAGCCACCCACAGAAGGAGAAACCATTTCAGTCACAAAGTGTGATGAGGCAAGGATCGCTATTCACTTCAGGCTGAAGGACATACAAGAAGGTGCCAAACTCCCAGGGACCCACTAAACATCCATCAAAGGGGAATGGAGCCCGGGCATAGTTGCACATTAGCAGGGGAGGGTCAAGGATTGGGGCAAGAAGGAAAGGAAGGAGGCTTTCCCACAGTATTTCTGCCACCTTTAAACTATGGCCAAAGAACCAAGAAGCATTTGAGCAACTTCCCTTTGATCACCTCCAAACTATCCTAAGATCTAGAAGCAGAGAGGAAGGAGCTCCTTGTAGGGAAAGTGATGATGGAGGGCCCTAGTTTGGATTTGGCAACACAACCTAGTGTAAAGGCTTTTAAACAAATCTGAAAATCTGCAGTCTTTCTAAGGAGAGGAAGATCTATCGCCCCTCCCCTTGTTTCTGGGTGGGCTTCTGACTTACTTGTAATAAACTGAACGTGGCAAAAGTGATACTTCATGACTTCCAAACATAAGTGAAAAAAGGCCTTGTAGCTTCCATCTTGTTCCCTGGAACATGTGCACTTGGGATCTGAACCCCAAACCATGAGTCAGACTGCCCTGAGGCCACCATGCTGTGAGGAAGCTCAAGCACGTGAGTGGCCACGTGTGGCTCTGGCTGACAGCACACTGAAGTCCCAGTCCACAGCCAGCACCACCTGCCAGACTTGTGAATGGATGAAACTCCTGACAGTCCCAGCCCCACGGCCTTAAATTATCCCCAGCCTAAGTCTTCCCAGCTAAGGCTCCAGATATTGTGTAGCACAGAAAAACAGTCCCCACCATGCCCTGTTCAAACCCCCGACCCACCAAACCTGTGAGCAGAATGAAATAATCATTTCAGGTCACTAAATTTGGGCGATTTGTAGAAAGTGGCAAGGCTTGTATGATCCAGCGATCCCAGAGGTGAGAGTGATCAGTGTTATGAAAAGAAGAGAGGAAGGGAACACACCAAAAGACATCGACGCTATGGGAGAAGGACAATGACTTGAGCAATGTTGTGTGTACTCTGTTTTCTTTTGTTGAGGCGGAAAAGGAACCTAAATGATCACAAACCCTAGGCCTTGCTTCTGGTGGCCTAGCCTTGCAGTGGTCCTTCCACGGTCTTACCAGGTGGTCCACAGCCTCCTGTAGCACGGTCCTTCCCTCACTGCCACTCTACTCAAGAGACAGGAGCCTCCTGCACCTCCGAAGGCCCGCTGTGGTGGGAAGCCGAATGGCTTCTCAGTGGGACATCGGTGGACCTGATTTGAAAGGTGGCAGTCAAAAATTAGTCTCCCACAGCAGGAAAGAGATGTCACTTCCTGGGTATTCAAGTCCAGGCAGGGGCTTCTGAAAGTGGGGACTTCTGCTACTTCTTCCCTTACTACCTCCCAGTGATGCTTCACGTTTCAAGGACTGTGTGTCCCCAGAGGCATCCAGAATTTGTCCAGTTACCCCTGAAGTGGTTGACAGTTGTGATCCCAAAAGACCATAACCAGGACCAAGAGTTCTGATTCCGTCCAACTGCAGTGCAAAGAGCTCCTTTTACTCTTTGAGGTTCTTTTATTCCCACCTCTTAGAAAAAAAGACCATCTCTTCACCCCCACTGGACTGCTAAGAATATTTATCTGTGTTTAAACAACCCCTTATTGGAACTCAAGTTCATTTTAAGAAACCCTTTTTGACATCCTTGCTCTAGCTGGAGAGGGAAGCTGCCCTCAACAGGCCCAGGCCGAGAGCCTGGAGCTCACCCAGCAGCCTGGTCCCAGGTGGGGAAGTACGCAGGAGTCCTTAAGGTCAGGCATGGCAAGAATTCTACTTATACACATTCATTAAAGAAGAGAAGAGGGTCCCCAGATCTCCAGGGCTCACCCACTGCCCTCTGTTTTGATCTTCTGAATAGCCCCATTTTCTAAGGGTCCATGCATGTTGTCAGAAAACCTTGCCATCTGCCTCTGTTTGCTTTGATTTCAATCTCTTCCTTCAACTCAACTCAGTAGGTAAAGTAGATCTGAAGTTGCAGATTCTTTGAACGAGACTGGACCTTAGAAATCAGCTGGGAAGGGAAAGTGACTTGTCCATGGTCACACAGCAAGGGTTCTTTAGCGTCAGATCTAGGACTTGAACTAGGGCCCCTGGATCCCACATCAGGCTCTTTGTATTGTGCTGTTATGCTTCCCAGATGGTCTGCTCCCTGGAGAGTGTGAACTCAGACAGTCTGCTTGAGCCCAGCCCACTGCAGGAGCTGGGTACCAGAGGTCTCATCTTCCTCCTCAACACCCACCCCCAGTCCCAGCCTTCCAAACCTCTAGAATATTTGGAGGCAAGTAAAAACCTGGACAGCCCTCGGTGGCTGGCTCAGTTGACCGGAGCATCGTCTTATGCACCAAAGCATTGTGGGTTCAGTCTCCAGTCGGGGCACATTCAGGAGGCAATCTGTCACATCGATGTCTCTCTCTCTCTCTCTCTCTCTCTAAAATCAATAAACATATCCTCAGGTGAAGATTAAAAAAAAGAAAGAAAGAAAGAGAGAGAGAGAGAAGGAAAGAAAGAAAGAAAGAAAGAAAGAAAGAAAGAAAGAAAGAAAGAAAGAAAGAAAGAAAGAAAGAAAGGAAGAAAGAAAGAAAGGAAGAAAGAAAGAAAGGAAGAAAGAAAGAAAGAAAGAAAAAGAAAGAACCAGCTTCACCCAGTACCGCCTGACTCTAGAGCCCCCTTTTGAACAAAAGGCCTGGCAGGCAGTGCACTGCTCCTTAAGCACTCTTGGAATTAAAGCTCCTGGTGATTTTAGAAATTAAGAGTTTCCCACCCACTTCTCTCTCCACGATTCATTCGGCTCCCAACTCTGGCTCTGATTCCGTGTCTGCTTCTCTGTTTCCCTGGCTACACGAGGCATTTCACATGGGCAAGCTTCCACATGGGCTACTTCCTGTGAATGCAAACAAAGTATTGGACACACCAATAAAACTTAATTTTGGTCAGTGTTCTCTTCTGGGCTTTTTTCAATAAACCATATCCTTTGAACACATTTTCAAGCAAAATGAAATATCAAGGAAAGAAGAACGTGGCTATTTGCAGACAATGGAGGAACCACTTAGACATAAATATTAGAATGGAGGGACAAGCTGTTCTATGTTACAACTATAGTGTAACTCTCTGTTTTTCCCAGTGGAACCAATTCCTGAAGTGTTTACATTATGTCTTTTTCAAATTCTGCACTCCCCTCACAACCTCAAACATAGTGCTTTTCGCATATGAGGATTTCTATAAATGTTTAAGTTGAATATTTTTTTAAATATAGTGATAGTCTACTATGTAATAGGCAGGGAACTAGATGTTTTCATAGTTTTTAAAAAATTGATTCTTAAAACCACCCTATATCAGTTATTGATTGCCACATTAACGATGTTTTTGCAAATCACCCTCAAGCTTAGTATCATCGCCTTCTATCATTTCTTGTAGGTCTGCAGGTTGGCTCACCAATTCTGCTGATCTAAGCTAGGCTTGGCCAGTCTCAACGGAGTATGTTCGCATACCTGTGTTCAGCGAGAGGGCAACTGGGGGAAAGTGATCTAAGATGGCCTAAACTGGGGTGGGCTTCTCCCCACACAATTTTTCATTTTCCAGCAGGCAAGGCCAACCTTGTACTCATGGTGGAGGTAGCAGGTTTCCACAAGAGCAAGCAGAAGCCAGCAAGACCTAAGGTCTAGGCTTACAGCTGGTACACCACCACTTCTACCATACTTCATTTGTCAAAGTGAGTCATGAGGCCAGCCCCAAATTCAAAGGCTGGAGAAATCAATTCCACCTCTCGATGGAAGGAGCAACAAAGTCATGTTGCAATGTGTTGAAAGATTGTGGTCATTTTTGCAATCAATCTACCGCATAAGTCCAATTTTAAGGTGAAGAAAGAAAATGGAAAGAGGTTAAAAGAGCTATTGAAAGTGTTTTAAAATTGCATTGTGATAATGGTTGTACAACTCTATAAATTTACTAAAAATCACTGAACTATACACTAACAATGGCTGAGTTCCATGGTATGTAAATTACCCCTTAGTAAAGCTGTTAAAAAAAAAACTGAAAAAAAATGTAAATATATTGAAGATCATTCAACTCATAATTGCCAAATCTTCATTTGAAGTCAAGTATTCTAGCACAAAATGCAGTAATCTTTTCTACACAATATATTTATCCTACTTAAAGTATTAGATTTTCAAAATTGGGGAGCCTATGAGCTAGAAAGACCTCTTACAGACTAATTTTGCCCATCCCTCTCTCTTCAAGCAGCTGAATGCATAAGCTTTCTGGCCCAGGTGCGTGACTCCTAATCTTAGGTTGAAAACAGAAATAGCAGAAACCTGATCCAGGTGAAAAAGACACCTCATCTTCTCCTATGTTTTGGGGATCCAGGGTGATCAGTGTGAAAGGACTTGACCCACTGTTCTCCCAGTTCCAGCTTCTCTGATTTTTCACTGATCGTGTCCTAAGTAGCCAGGTCCCTGATCTGCTTAGATTCTGATATTAAGATCGGTAGCACTTTTCTTCTGTCTTATTACCCAGTGTCCAAATCAAAGTGTCCTCATCTGGTTTGAAAGTGGCTGTATTCAAATTAAAAGTCATCCAAGGAAATTCCTGTGTGGGTAATATCTCTGACATGAGGACTCTAGGAATAACAACATTTTTATGTAAGTTTTTCGTTTTTTTAAGTGGATTTGTACAGTGTGTTTCTTCTCTAAGCATTAAGGGATCTGTGAGGACGATGAACAAATTGGGAAGTGGCATGGTTTTGTCCTATAATCTGGACTTGTTTCTGGAGAAAGAAAGAGTGAAATGCTGAGAAGATGCATCGGCGCTCCCATAAACAGAGCTTTGAAGAGCAAATGGAGCAGCTTCCATCAATCACACACAGACCACATCAAACGCTACCCAAGGAGAATGGCTCACCGGATGTCAGGCAGGGTCAGGCAAGCGTTATCAAACACTCTTTCAAGATATTAGGAACCAGAATCAGAGGGAGAAAAAGAGATAAAGAGGAGTGCCAAAAATAAGACCATGGGAGGAAGGGAGGCAAACAAAGACTAGGATGAGGTTCACTGGCAGAGAGGATGAGGAGGGAAGAGGAAAAGGGAGAAAAGGTGAGACGGAGGAGGGAAACAGGAAGATGCATAAATAGATAGCAAGAGACAGGGAGCAAAAGATAGGAGCAGAAAGCACAAAGCAGCCATCAGAACAAAAGCAAATCAACAGCTGAAGAGAGGCAGAGCAAGGGAAGAACAGAAGCCAAGTGGAGACAAACAGCCTTCATACAGGGCGGAGGCCATGCTGGCAGCCATCTGTCCCGAGGCTATGTAGTCTCCCTGGACATCTGCTGAAAATTAGCTAGAACAGTTCTACTTTCCACACCTCAAGGAATATTATCAAGGCTCAAGGAAGCAAAGAGAAAGCGAACACTCCAACCTTCTTCCTCTCCAGCTCCCCAAATTATTTTTTATCTACTATGAAGGGCTATTCGATCATCCTGGCCAGCGTCATTCGGGCTCTGAATATTGGAGGGAGCAGCCATTAGAAACCGGGCCCGAAGTCCACCCAAGCCCCCACTGGAGTGATTTCATTTTTTATTACAACAAAACCAGGGCCGTCATGTATCAGCTCCGGCTATAAATCTGCCTTCTTCATAGATCAGGTTCGATTTGCCAGCTAATTGGAGGGAAACAAATCCACTTCTGGGTCAAACCAAGCAAATTTATCCCTCTCTGTAAAGGGCCTGGCTCTGTCTTAATCAAAATGTGAGGGCCCAGTGCCCGAGTGTTCCAGTGTGAAGCTCTGGGGAGCCCAGGGTCAGTGGGAGGCTACCAGGTGTGAGGGAGGGGAGCCTGTGCAACGAGGGGGGAAATATGAGGAACAGGAGAGGAAGGGCCTTCTCCAAGCAAACTCTGCTCATTGTAATTTCTCACCTTATAAAGAGATATTGAAAATAACAACACATTAAGAAACAGGGTCCTAGTGAGAGGCTTGCTCCTGGCACTCTGTACACATGTGTTGATATAAGGCAAAATACTAACACTGATTTAATAGTGGCTCCCAATACTTAACTGCAGGCTTTAGATGGGAACTAAGAGAATAACAGTGCTAACATTTATGGAATGAATAGTATTTTATGCATCATTTCTTTTAACCCTTACAACGGCCCTCTGAGGTGGATATTCTTCTTCTTATTATTCCCATTCTACTGATGAGGAAACAGAAGTGCAGGGAGACTGGTTGAATGTCACAAAGCAAGAAAGTGGTGGAGTAGAAACCAGAACTGTAGCTGACCCCCCAGCTGGTCTTCCATGGCCGACGTCGCTCAGTGAGCCAGTGGATCTGATAGGAAAGCTCTTTGTCCTTGTCCCCTGGCAGCAGAGTGCAGGATGGTGAGAATGGGCCCTCACGAGAGCCTCATTCCACCTGGGCAGGATCGAGGTTTTAAATAAGATGGTAACAGATCGTGTCTCAATATAGAAGTCAATTTACAACACGATAATTTTTTGAGCTTTGGGATAAATGACGCAGCCATTCACCAAGACAGAAGGCAGCATCATTATGAGCAGCAACAAGTTTTAGGGAGCTCTCTAAACTCTTCTGTTTCCCTTTATGAAAGCAAAAGACCAGAAATCACCCATAATTACGGAGCCATCGACACTGAATTACAAGAGTTCTTGCATGGGCCCGCATGGCAAATGACTCCCAGCAGTAGCAAGTGTCCTGAGGTCCTCCTTCCACGTCCAGCTCCACCTTGGCATCTGCTGGTATAAGCAGCCCTGCCAGTCCACTCACACAGCAGCAGGGGCAGGAGCATAGACTCTGTGCTCAGATAGACCTGTGCTCAGATCTGGTCTCTACCATTTACTACCTGAGCAACTTTAGACACTTTGCTCAATGTCGCTGAGCCACACTGTCCTCGTCTGTAAGATGGGGGCTATAAAAATACCTTAAACCCAAGTAATGTTAGGATACAATAAAAAGATGAACGCATAACATCTAGAACAATGCCTAGCATATAATAAGCACTTTAAAAAGCTATTATTATTATATTTTTCTACCCCTTCATCTTCCTTAGCTGAAGCTAAAATAGGAAGAGGCAAACCTAGTGAAATTACTTACATAAAAGCTAGATAGAGCCTGGCTATTTCACCAGAGGCAATAATTATAATGCTGCTTCAGAGCACAGAGAGTTCCAGGAATGGAACACACGTTTGGAACAAGTTCATTTAAAAATTGCTTACTCATAAAAGCTGCTATCGTTACAGCCTGACAAATGGAAGACTCGGCACCAATAAATAAAAATCCAGAGGTAAACAAGCCGACTATCCTGAGAGGCCTGTTGGTTTCTCTCTTCCCATCTGTCAACTCTTTCTTAACCTTGTATGGGGTTAAAATGACCAGTTCAGGTAGGTTTTGTTTTTGGTTTTATTTCTTTAAGATTTTATTTATTTCTAGAGAGAGAGGAAGGGAAGGAGAAAGAGAGGGAGAGAAACATCAATGTGTGGCTGCCTCTCACATGCCCCCAGTTGGGGACCTGGCCTGCAACCCAGGCATGTGCCTTGATTGGGAATCAAACCGGAGACCCTTAGGTTCACTGAGCCACGCCAGCCAGGGCAAGTTTTACGTGCTTGTTCACTCTGAGTTTTCCCCAAACTCCAACTAGAGGGAAGAAGCCTAAAGGCTACTGTGCCGGCTCTCATGGAATGGAGTGAGGCTGCCAGAGCACCCGGCAGGCTGACCCGCGCCTGTTTGCCCAATAGAGTTGGCCCCAGAGTTTTCGCCTCTGCAGCCTATCTGGACAGCGCAACCTCCTCAGCACCGCTGCTCCAATGTTTCATCTCACACCTTACCGGTCCACTCCAAAAATCGTCCCCTGGACAGTCTGTGCCCCTCTGTCTTGCCCCAGCTGAGGTCGGTCACTGTCACGGTAGTGCAGGGATCTCAGCTGGAAAGTCAGGGTGTCCACACATCCAGACACTGAGTACGTGGCCACTGTCACTGGACTTCTCTGAGGCTCAGTTTATTGTCTATAAAATGGGGTAGAACACCTCTCATAGTGTTCCCGTGAAGGTTAAATAAGTCTATGGTCATGAACTTTCCCTAGAGAGTATGCATGTTGCAGTTAGTCAGTGACAATGATTAAGCCCCCTGATATCTAAGCTCTGTCCTATGAATTTGGGGGCAGGGGTGGCAATAGAAAGTGAGGGGAAGGTATACAGGTGTCTGCCCTCAGAGTTTCTGAGTCACAATGCAATAGAGATCCATAAGACTTTGCTTTCAAAGAGTTGATAAATCCAGCTATGACCTGAGGAAATGAGATGAGGAGAGCTGGGTGGCGTCACCAGCCCCCGGCACTCACCCTGTCCCTGCCCCAGTCCTGACAGACTTGACTATGTCTTGCTCTCCTGCCACCAAAGAAAGGCTGGAAACATCAGAAAGGAAGCAGCTTAGTGCTTTTAGGGCCCAGAGCCAAACAAGCTTTTGCCAGCATTTACCAGAAACCATGGCAAATTTTATGAATTCTTATATAATGAAAGCCCAGAATCTCAACGTACTCCTTTTTACCCAAACCCCACTTCCTTGACTACTGTTTTTCTGGAGGTTAAAACAAAAACTATGCGTCACTTAATTACACAAATCAATAGCCAATTTGGGCTTTGAAAATTTTATTTTGTTAAATGAGGACTAAACACTAAGTAACACATTGTGGGAGCCAAATCCTTCCAAAGCAAAATTTCCTAGAGAATCAGCTTTCTGGGTGTGGGCGCTCAGAGACAGGAAACACTTGGCTTGAATTTGAATTTGCAGAAGCTAGGCTGTTAGACATTACTCTTGTTTATTCTAGAAATCTTTACTGAATACCTGCTGTGTGCAAAGCCTTGTGCTAGGCACTGAGATACCAAAACATGCCCTGCACGTGATTTTTTCCAATTAGTAAGAACTGCCTGGTGGGGGCGGGGGGGGCGTTAAACAGTGGGGACAGCTGGGTCCCACCACTAGATAATCTAATTCAAATGAAATGAGATAGGGTTCAAGTGTGACTTGGGGGTGGGGGGGCGGCAATTGAATCTAATGTGCAATCAAGGTGGACGAAAGTGAATAATGCAGGCTGAGAAGGGACAGGAGTCCAGGCTGGGACGGGGCATGAAGCGGTCATGGCAAACTCGCTTCATTCATCCCACAGAAAGCTACATGTCAAGGGCTGTGTTAGGTGCTGAGCATACAAAGGAACCTAAGACCTGACTCTTGCCGTCACAGAGTGGACAGAATATGAGACAAGTTCAATTACGCTGTATGTGTGTTCTGCGATGAACTTGAGTACAGAGGCAGGCTTCTGGCCCACCTGCTGAGTCAGAAAAGACTTCTTAGAGGAGATAATGCATGAGCCACATCCTGAAAGATGAAAAAAAAAAGCTAAGCAAACAAAGAGATGCAGAGGACATTGCTAGCTGAGGGAGCTACCCCTGCAAAAACCCAGACACAAAAGAAAGCTCACTGAGCTCTGGGGAGTACAGCAGTTGTGCAGACAGGGGAGGGGGGTGGGGTTGGCAGTGAACGGGCTGGCCAGTCAGCACAGAGGGACCAGAGCATGACAGGGCTTCCCACACTGCAGACCACTCGGGGACTGCAGGTTTGTCTTTGATCCCAACTCCTAGCACAGGGCCTGACATGTGACGAACATGCAGTAGCTGTTGGTTGGCTAAACCAGTACAACCAGAAGACTGAGGACACAGGCTCTTAGAGGTTACATAAGAGAATCTACAAAGAGAGTGAGAGGGCACAAAGAGATGGGAGATAACAAAAAGATTGGTGGTCCAGAAGCCAACGGAGGACTGAGTTTTCAGAAACGGGGTTAGTGTTGAAGCCTGCAAAGGAGTTAAGGAAGCGTAACAAAAAGTCAGCTGCCAAATAACAACAAGGTTAGTCATTAGCAAGACCCATTTCACGTGGGAGCTAAAGGAGAAACGTGATGGTAGTGAAGTCGGGGGAGGAAGAGGAGGGGGGCACAGCGCCCAGGTATATTCACCTGTCAGGAAGCTTACCCACAAAAGGGCAGGTGAGATGGTGGTGAGAGAAGTGTATGGGGATAATAGAGGGTTAGGTTGCTTTTTTTTTTTTAAGATGAGTTAGACTTGAACATGTTTTTTAACATGTTCAACTGGAATATCCTGTAGGAAAAGTTAGAAATGTGAGACAGTGTGCTGGAATAAAAGTGCAGACCTGCACTTACTGGGGGACTTGGGGACCCTTTGTAACCTCTCTGAGCCTCAGTTCTCATCTGCAAACAAGGCCTCTCACCCTCAACTTGAGTGGTTGTTGTAAATTTAAAATGCCCAGTGCAATGACTGGCTCCTATAGGATTTTAGGTGCGTACTCTCTCTCTCTCTCCCTCTCTCTCTCCCTCTCTTTCATCTTTAATTGAAAGAGGAGGTCCTCTTAAAAGTTGTTGGGGTAGAAAAATTTGTGTTCTCCTTCTGTCTCTCCTTAGGAGTTTAGTGGTCTCTCCCAAGTCACTAAACACTACATACACATCCACTTCAGTTTCCTCAACCAAATGGAGACATGGGTCCCTACTGCCTCATAAAGCTGGGGCTTTTAGATTTAATGAGAACAGAACAGTGGAAAATGCCTGCAAAAGTTAAAAGTGCCATTGACATTATAGGATTACTATTCAGGCAATATAAAAAAAGCAGAACCTCAAGACGGGCGACTAGCATTTCCTTAGAGTCAGGTTGAATCATGGATTCATTCTTAAAAGCTGTAAAATTTTAGGGAAGCTGAACACAGAGCACTTGATCTCTAAAAGGATTAAAAAATTTTTTTAAGTGTATGAAGTCTCTAAATGTAGTAAATGTCAATAAATCTTACCTTCTGTCTCCTGGTCTGGAAATTTAAAAACCAACATTGTCTCCCATCCACATGGAGTATTGAGAGAGGGATTTGGCATGGCTACAAAAGAAAAACAAGAAGGTTCAAATTCAAGTACAGTTGAGCCTTAAACAACATCTACCAAAAATCTCTTCTAACTTAAGTCGACCCTCTGCGTATGCAGATTCTCAACTGCCCGCTGGCCCTTTAACAATGCAGGTTTGAACTGTGCAGGTCAATTGAAAAAGCCCATGTTTCTCAAGGGTCAACTGTGTAACTTTTGACTCCCCAAAACCTAATTTCTCCCTTCGCATCTCCAGTATCTGCGGGGAATTGGTTCTAGGGCCCCTACAGATATTTAAATCTGTGGTGTTCAAGTCCTCTATACAAAAGGTAGATTAATGCATGCAGTCAGCCCTCTACATCCTCAGAGTCTCTACCGTCATGGATGGAAAACAGTACGGGTATTTATAGGAAAAAAAATCTGTGTGTAAGTGGACCCATGCAGTTCAAACCCGTTATTCAAGGGTCAACCGTGTATGCAATGATCATTAGAAGGCTCGGGGAGAGGCAAGCTGTTTTTGAACCAAGCTGCTGTGAGGGGTCCTTCTTGGTGATCTTTTTAGTCTTAACAACAAGCCACTGATCTAACTAAGATCTTTATTCCAAAAGCTCTTGCCTCAAATGAGGACCTGGATCAGAAGATAATGGTCCGTCTCTCTGATTTGACTGCAAGCTCCTTAGGGATAAGAACAGAGTGTTGACCATTATTTTTCTCCAGCTCCAAGGTCCAGTGCCTGTTTCACCCTTAAGAGTCACTCTTCAGTGGGCTTGGGCAGACCTGGACTCCAGTCACTGTGGCATTCTAAGCGGGTACCATTTATAAAATGACCGACCTGGTTAAACTGCGGTTTCCTCATCTGTAAAATGGAGACAATTCTGATTCGTAAATGTCGGAGAGAGAAACTAAGTAAAGGTCTATAAGGAGCTGGCTTGGCGACCAGTCACATGGTAGGCCATTATGGGAGCTCATATTATTATTAAGAATAGAACCCCCTACCATGCAAGAGAGCCAGTGAGATCAGGGGGCCGACAGGAGTGGAGAATATAGACAGTCAGGTTTTACAGCTAAAAAAGGAAGAAAAAAGGCTCAAGTGACTTTTCTTTCCATTTCACTAAAATAGTGTGCTCCAAGCCCGAGACCTTTTCCTCCTGCCTCCTGCCTGGGGCTCATTTCCCCAACAGAGAGATCTAAGCCGCCATAAATCCCCCCAGGGGTCACAGTGGCTGACACAACTTTACCTGCAAGACAGCACAGCGTAAGTGGTGTCATTATTACCCCCAATGGTTGCTCTCTGCTTTTTCTAGGGGATAAGAGAAAAAAAGGCATTTTTTTTAAACCTGGAAATATATAGTATTCTAGAATTTTTCAGGGACAGATCCAAGAACTCAGAAGCACAAAAGCTATTAAAGGAAAGTAAGACCAGACTTAAAGTGAATAATCTTTCTGCTTTTTAAAAATATCTCCTTATGGCTATCATACCCCCAAAACGAGAGACACTGCTTCTAAATAAAGTCAGTTCTGCTTCCAAACTCCTCTGTTAGTCCTCTGTATTCCTCTCCATTCCATCACAGATCTCTTCTAGTGATGAGGCACCCGCTTCCTCAGTGAGTCCACACCCTTTCCCTGGGAGCTGCAGTATTGCAGCCCAGTTCCGACACTGACTTCCCAGAGTTAGTTCAGACTTCACGAGTTACTGACACAATCTCCAACAAGCCTGCCCTCACATCAGACAGCAGCCACAAGTTCAGGGAGCCTAGCCACCTCCACTTCTGACCAACAGGCTGCACATTTAGGGGCTCCCACAACTCCCTCGTGTTTAATAATTCAGAGTAACTTACAGAAAGGAAGAATGTGCTAAGCTTATGATTAAAGCTTTCTCATAAAGGGTACAAATCCCTGGGCCGGCCAGATGGAAAGATCCATAGAGCAAGGCCTAGGAGGGCCCTAAACGCGAAGCTTTTGTGTCCTCTTCCGAGGGAATCAGGAGGCACCGCCCTCCCGGTTCGTTGATATGTTCACCAAGCCGGAAGCTCAATCAAGCCTTGGTATCCAGTTTTCACTGGGGTTGCATTATGTAGGCATCATTAATTAAATCATTGGCCAGGTGGTTAAACTCAGCCTCCAGCTGCCCTCCACTCCTGAAGGCTGGACCAACATGGTGCGGCTCAAAGCCCTAATACTCTAATCACATAATTGGTCTTTCCAGCATGGCCGTCTCCCACCCTGAATCTACCTAAGGGCTCACTGCAGTTACTTTATTAGCATAAATCCAACTGTGGTTCTAAAGGCCCAGCATGAACAGCAAAGGCATTCCTATCATGTTGGAAATTTTAAGGGTTTAGGAGCTCCATCCCAGGAACCCAGCACAAAGTCCTGACATACACTTTATTATACAATAAGAGAGAAGTTTCCAACATCTAAAACACTTGATATTGACACTCCGTACCTAACACTTGTTCACTTATTGCCAATTTCAGCAAGCCAAACACTTCCTTCCTGACATAGTCTCTTCATCCTCTGGCACTATCGTGCCTAAGCAACGTCATTTCCACTATTCTCAATCACAAGGTCTGCACCCTACCCCGCCTGCTCTCCCTTGGTTTCCCCAGATAAATTACGGAGTGCTAAACTAACCTCAGGAGCATAAGAACAAGACCAGAAGAGGACCTGGGGCAGAGCCCACTCTAATACTTAAGAGCGAAAAGAAGACAGTAACCCAGTGAGGAGTCTGATGAGGCAGGGAATTCGGCTGCTGTGTGTGGTCATGGAGGTCCAGGAAATCAGCTTTCAACATGCAAGGAAGGGCCAACAGTGTCAGCCACTGCAAGAAGGTCAAGGAAGGTAACGGCTTAAACTTTCCATTGGATTCAGCCATGATTAGTCATTGATGACATTGCTGACAGCAGTCTCAGTAGAATGATAAGAGCAGAAGCCAGATTGCAGTGGGTAGAATAGAGAATGGGAAGTAAAGAAACAGAGCGGCAGAATATACGAGGTTATGTCTCTTTAAAAGAAAAAAAAAAGAGCAGTGGCTGAAAGGTGCCACACTGCCTAAAAGGAATTGGATGTCCGGGATGAAAGATTTGAACATATTCAAGTGCTGGTAGGGAGGGGCCAAAAGGGAAGGGACAAGGAGACTGCACAGGAAAAGGAGAAGGGACACCGATCAAGCCAGGCTGCCAAGAACTAGGAGCAAAGAGCTCCAGGGGGCAAGTGGAGGGATCAGCCCGGATGGGGATGCTATGCTTCCATTATAACAGAAGTGAAGGAAGGACACATGGAGGTAGTTTTTTTGTAGCTAATCTGTAGGTGTCATGGCAAAAGTTAAGGGGGAGCCAGTGGGTGGGTGGAGGGGAGTAGGTATTCCCATCTTTGGCTTCTACTTTCTCTGTGAGGTAGGAAGCAATGCCATATGTTTAACTTGTGAAAGTCAAACATTTGAGGGGAGAGAAGGGAACTGAAGAAGTCATGAAAAATCTAGTCTAGAGAACTAGAGAGAAAACAAAGGAACTGCAGACCGACTACAGGGTAGCAAGGGAGGGTCAGTAGAGTGTGAGAACCATGAAGCTGCCATGAAATTAGTCTGTAGGTCTGTGTAGGTTTCTCT
>PVJD01011345.1:0-46893 GCA_004026545.1 Mormoops blainvillei | reverse complement strand
GGACGTGGACTACAGTGTGGGGATTGACTGTGGGAGCGGGGGTGGGGGTGGGATGAGCGGAGGAGGGCAAAGGGGAAAAACTGAGACAATCGTAATAGAATAACAGTAAAAATGATAAAGAAATAAAGCCTTAAAAACTCTAAAAAAGAGAGACTTTTCTGTTAGTATTCTTATACTTAGACTAAAATCGGAATTTTCTCTAAAACCAGAATGTTCTGTAAAAACCAAAGAATTCTTCAGCTTTGCAATTTTCAGGTCCTTAAATACATTATCATCAGTAACCTGTAACTTTAAATGTTCTTCCTGACTTTGAGTAACGCCAGCAAAAACAGGCAGTAAATCGCCCTTTCTCATGCAGATCCTTCTCTTTTCCAAAGGGTGTGGAATAAGAGCAAGAAAATGAATCTTTATTATCATTATCCTTATTTGTATTTTATTTAGAACCACCCGCACTGTCTCTTGAATTCCTGTGAAGGCACTGCTTAGCATTTGTATTTAACACCAGCGATGTAAAAGTGTTTAAGAGCCCTCTCTGAGCCTTCAGCTTGCATAATAATATAGACAATTAAATATGGCGCTGGTTCTCGGACATCTCCCTGCCGGCTTGCATCCGAAGGGATGTGCAGTTGGCCATTGCCTCTAGAATTTACCATGTACTGATTGGATCTTCGCGGTCATCCACCTCTCAGTGAATTATAGCAGAAGCCCGTACACAAGGATGTCTGCCTGGTACACGGAGCGTGGGTCCCATGCCTGGGTGTCCACCACCGTGCAATTGCGGGCTTTGGCTGCTTCGTGAATGAGACCTGCACTGCATCGCGGCCTGGCGCTTGGAGGTTCTGAAAGCTGGGCAGGCTTCTCCCTGGCAGTTTTCGAAAGACGTGCTTCAGAGGCTGTGCGACAGGGTACCCTTGTACTACAGACCTCAAGGAAGGATGACACTCCTGACTCACAGATGAACTCACCCACTCATTCATTCATTCATTCATTCGTGCAGATGGGTCAGCCACAGGGAATGGAAGATGGATGAGATACTCTTCCCTGCCTCTAAGGAGCTCACAGAACAGCAGAGAGACACAACCAAATGGATGGCAGGACCCGTGCAATGGAAACGGCACTGAGCCGACACCGAGAGGAATGGGTAATGCAGAGGATCAAGCGACTAATTCCACTTCACTCATGTTCACGGAGAAGGTCCTGCCGGACTGGAGGGCAAGGAAGTAGCACTGGACAGGTGAGGGCAGAACGTCATGGACAAGTGTACAACCGCAGAGGAGGAGAGAAGACACCGGCTGTGGGGACCTGCACGGTCCCCTATCACCCGGGGAAGGAGAGCGTGACAAACCAGAAACAGGGTGCTGCCGTCTGATGTTGGGTAGCCTAGATTGTCTTCTGGGTTTTGGTCTCTGCATGGTAGGCCACAGGCCAGACATGATAATTTCAGAACTGGAAACTTTTCTTTGGTGAAAAAAATAACTGAAATGTTTAAAAAGGGATGGTTGTTCATTTTGCTGAACAGAAGGTATATGTTACAGAGGTGTTGCTGGTATGATAGTTACACAAATCTAAAATCCACCTCCCGTCTTTTACAAAGGCCACACCCTGACCGTTAAGAGGTTTAGCATCTAAAGCAGCCATTTCCCCACCCACACCCCTGACCTCTGTTCTGTGTCTCTCCATCAAGCACAAGTTTTACTTCTGATCAGTTGCCCCATGACCCTGAATGAATGAGTTTCCACTTCAGATGTCTTAAAATTACTAACATTTCCACCCTGACTGCTGGAAGTGGGACTCCCTCCTTGGGCTAGTGCGATTTCTCCTTTTTTAAAAATTCCTTCTTTTCCTTTCCTGCCACCTCCTTACCCAAAATGTAAATCTGGGACTTTTATATATCAAGTACTTTCTGCACCATGGCAGATCCTACTTTACATATACTTTATGATGGGTAAGAGCACATAATTTGGCTGAATCAATGACACGCTTTCCTCACATAATCAGGCCAATGAATGGGCAGCCCTTACGTCATTTGGTGGTGAGATCAGTTACATATCCGTCTGTATGTCGACAGGCTAGTCGACAGCCACCACTGCTCTGACATCAGTCACTGTTCCGTGAACGGCATCTTAACAACTGGCTCAGGATCTAAGGGAAGCTAGGCTTCCTTTTAACAGCCCATACCATGTTCATCCTTTTGACATTAAGAAGAAATTTAACTGTAATTTACTGACTTGGCTGCTGGCCTTTTTTTTTTTTTTTTTTAAATGGAGGCAGAAAAGATGTAAAGCCTTTTAAAGCCTGAAAAGTTTCCATGTTTAGTTTATAAGAACTCTGAGGACGGGCACCTCTCTCCAGCAGGACCTGAGAAGCTTTAGGGGCCGGAGCAATTGCTGGTCTTTTTCGGGGCAAACACACAGTGGGACGTGGAGGGCACGTGGGTGAAACTTCAGAGGCTCTTTCATTCAAGCCGGAGTGAGTCAGCGTTTCGTGTGTAGAGCGGCTGGGACGCGTGTGGGGTTGGGGCTATGCTGAGGGCCTTTCATGGCACGGTGTGCGATGCTCCCAGCTGGCAGACATGCTCACAAAGGTGAGTGGCAACCCCTTCCCCCACCACGGCCGCTCTGTCTGAGCAGCCAAACCGTCACACCCGCTGGGGTGGCAGCTCACTGACACAACGGGGCACGCCACAGGATCCTGCGTTAACCCCAAAGGGGGCACCCACCCCCGCAATGAAAATCCTGCCTTACACAGACGTTGGTCACCCAGTGGAAGTGCGGATGCTCTGAGGAAAAACTCAAGGACGGCTTTGGTTTTTAATGGTTATAAGAAGCATGCGTCTGGAAGACCTCCCTGGGGTTCCCCCCACAGCCTCCGAGTGAGAACACAGGCAAAGGGGGAGGAAAGAGGCGAGGAGAAAACACATGTGAAGGGGGGAATCCAGGATCTGATTAGTAGACATTCTGACCCGACAACAGCACTCCAGGTAAGCTGGCGCTTGGCCCGAGGTCGTTGTCTCCAAGAGCACATTCAGGGGTGACTAGTTCCCAAGGCAGGTGTGCCCACCAGACACGTGACACCAGGTAAGCTTCCTGGGGCAGTGCTGCCCAACGTGCTGGTCTGTGATGGGCTGGCACGGGAATAAGAATTAACTGCTTTCTTTACTGGGACGGTTTTGCTACGGTAAAAAACACCAGCTGGACAGAACCACACACTGCCCAGTGCTGTCATCCACACTCTGGCCCGACCTTTCTTTCTCTCCCAGTGACAGCTAACAAGTCCTCAGCGGCCAGTCTGCACCTGCGAGCCACACTTGGGGGCCGCTGCGTGGGATGCAGCAGCCTCCAGGGCATAGTCGCTGGCGAGGAAATGGGGCTGTGCTCGAGGACACAGCTGGCGCGTGGCACGGGGAGGACTTCCCGCCTTCCTGCCAGCTCGGTGGACTCGCTGTGGCCCCGAGATCTGCCGCTTAGGAGAAGCAATTAGAAAACATCTCCCCTGGGCTGAAGTCAGCGATGCAGACAGGCCCTGCCTTTCCACTGCTTCTCTGGATACCAGCAGTTAGGACTCAATCAGCATTCAAAGAATGAAAACGAGACACAGCTACTTCGCTCTCTGTGGACGGAGAATTTGCTGTAAAAGTATTGGAAGGGTGGATACAAATATTGGACTTTAAGAAAAGGGCTTTAAATCCAATTTCGCGAAACTGTACGTTAGTGTCTTGGCATCGTAAGACTTAACGTGAGTGCAGTGCTCACCCCCGCGGAACACGTGCCAGGAAAGTGAGAGTTTGCTCGATTTACCTTCCAGGTGACCCTGATGCTCTGGGACGAAATGGGCTCCAGGTGGACTTCCTGAGGTGGGCCGTCGGGAGCTGAAAGACCGAAACCCACAGACCGGTTAGCAGCGAGTTCCACCGCAGACTGAAACCCGCCGGGCGGGACACAGGCCCGGACGCCGGGCCGTCTAGCACAGAGGCGAGCGTGTCTATACACACCACATTTTGCTGCGTATAATGCACACCCGTGGTTTTGTGTGCATCATACGCGGGACTGTTATACCCGTGGCATGTAATCATTACACCTGTGTGTAATGTGCACCCTAGTTTTCCCTCAAAAATTGGGGCAAAAAGCGGGCATTAGACACGGCAAAAGAGGCTGAAGTCTGGCAGAGCCACTGCGCGCTAAATTTGCCCTGGGCTTTCTTGCTCCCAGGATAAACGCATCTCGGGCCTGTCCTTGCGTTCTCCCTGCCACGCCCTCGACAACGTGATTAATAAGCCCCGAGTGTGAGCGCGTTCATGGGTGAGACAGGAAGCTCCTTTTTATAAACTTCTGCCTGTGGTGGCTGCTGAAGACCCTTCTCTCCCTTTAAGTGTCTTTTAGCGACACGGCTTTGGAGTCCACCGGATTGCTCAGAGCTACCAAGGCAAACAACAAAACAAAACAAAACAAAACAAAGGAAATCAAGATCCTTCTGCCTGAGTCTCTTTGATCACATTCGTTCTTCATACTTTCTAATTAAAAATACTTGTTAACCAGAGGCTGTGGCCACGGATGAGAAAAAGCAAAGTTAGAAAAGGAAGTCTGTAGCACATGCCCAGCCATTTCTATTGGTTGTATGGATTCCAGTGACATCCAGTTACAGTCAATTAACACGAATTAGAAATGTACCGCTTGCTAAGTACACAGTGTGAAACTAAGGGAGGTGGAGCATTCTCGTCCACCCCGCGTTCCTGACCTAACGGGGACGACTGGATGTGCACACGTAGACCGTGACCCCACACAGCAGACACTCAAACGTCCTCTGAGAAGCAGAGGCAAACAGTGACCCAGCGGTCAGCAGGGAGAGACCCCGAGGGTGAAAACGCATTGCTGGATTGATGATTTTGCCATCACAGCTGCACCAAGCCCATTTCTGCAGACACAGGTGCCACCTTGGAGAAGGCCACGGAGCACAAGGGAGCTAGGAAAGCAGATGTAGTGAATGTGAATGTATTTTGAACGATTTGCAAGTGAAAGAATGGTTAGAGCTGAAGGTCCCACTGGAGAGGGGCAAGGTCAAGGGAACCAGGGAACCGTTTTTCTGTTTTTGGAGGAAGAAGCACTGAGTAATGAATGACACGATGTTCAAAAATGCTCCTCGACTTACGAGGGGCTTGTGTCCTGGTGAACCCAGTGGGAGATGAAAATATTGTAAGAAAATGCACTAAATACCACGCATAGACTGTGACTGTGTACCCTGGTGGCTGTGTGGCTCTCTGGGCCCTGGGCCCCTGCACCTTCCCAGCCTCACCAGACAGTCACAGAGCAGCACATCACTAGCCTGGGAAAGGGTCCAAATCCAAACTTGAAAGTATGCTTTCTACCGAAGGCTCGTTGCTTTTGCAATATCGCAAAGTCAAAAAATCGTAAGTCAAACCTTAAGTCAGAGAGCGTCTGTGGTAGCTAAGTTGATGGGTGTTTCAGTCTTTCTCCCTGAGTTCAAATTCTGACTCCACCACTTAGAGCTTTTTGTGTTGGTTTGCTTGTTTTTGCAAGATACTTAACTTCTCTGTGCCTCAGTTCCCTTTTCCAGATGACGGGGCAATAAAATTTACAGCACAATGTTATGAAAACAACCTATAGACACACACATTGGAGTTATGGCCAATATAATTCGGAAGGAATTGGGTTTTTGTTTGTTTTTTTTTTTTGGCACTGAATTTTCAAAAATATTATAAGAAAAACTGTAAATTATAAAAAAAATGAGTCTGCTTTCAGAATTTTAGCCTTTCCTTGCAGCTCTCCAGCTGTAATTTTTTCATGGGACCTCATCTCATTGCACGTAAACAATTTCTGTAAAACTGCAATGTCGGGCATATTGAATGTCTAATGCTTATGCAAGTATTGAAGGTCAACCGTTAGGTACCCATTTATTTAACTAACCTTAGAAATTGCATTGACATGGACACCTAAGAATTTATATACATGTTCTTGAAGGGAAACTGTAATACACAGAGAGAGCATAGTTTCTTCTTTTTAAAAACAAAACAAAACAGAACATTGAGCTTTTCCCTATGGGAGGAGAAGGCTGGAAGTAACAATGAACAGCAAATGTGATTTTCCAAAGTAAATAATCACTGCATTGCTACAGAAGCCCAAACTGTTCAATCGATAAAACAGTATTAAGTGAAGACTAATGCTTTGACTAGACAAGGCAACTTTTAACTAATTCTATTTGGCCGAAACTACCGTGATGACAGACCATTGGCAAGTGCCGGACCCACAGGTCTCCACTTCCGTTTCCTCTTCAGGTAACCCTGGGTGGCCCTGCATCCCTCCCTCTGAACCAGCTTCTCAGTTCCCTGCTTCTCCGACAGCTCTCGGTGGCTCTCAGTGGACTGTCTTCTCTCTCACTTCCAATCAATGACACCAAGGCTTAGTCTCAGCTCTCCCTCCTGCCCTCAAAATGTTCTCTCCCCCACGGATCAACCTCCTGGCTTCACCCAGAATCTGGAAGCTGGTTTGGGGTGAGGGTCGGCTGTGGATGGGACACGCTGATCTGTGTCACAGAAACCTGGCAAGTCTGTGCACCTCTGGTCCATCAGGAGCTGATCTCATTAACTCTTGACAGTGTCTCCGCTTTGTCTCTCAGCTTCTCCTCTTTGAGGGGCTAAGGGCTGCTGAAGGGAGTCAGGAAGAGGGTGCCAGGTGGTGAGATCTCTGCTTCCTGGCTGTGCCCTGAGGTCGAGCGCATTGGAGCATATGATAACACGCTCGTGTACGTTCACGTGAACATAAGCTCAGTGTTTTGGAGCTGGGGCAATGCTACTTTCCAGCATTAGGTAGGGAGGCTGTGGAAATAGCAGTGACTCTTCTGCACTAAGCTTTGCAGCAGGAATCCAAAGCCCAGACGCCCGCCGTGGCAAGGCCTAAATTAGGGGTCTGCATGCCTTTTCTGTACAGGGACAGAGAGCGTATATTTAGGCTTCGTGAGCCACACGCGGTCTCTGTCGCGTATTCTCCTTTCTCTTCTTCTTTCTAAAATGTAAAAACTATTCCTAGCTCAAGAATGAAGTGGACTTCGGTCCATGGGATCTAGTTTGATGATCCCTTATAATGAAGAAGGGTGGGGATGATGGTTAATTGGGGTGTAGGTCCGCCCTAACGGGTAACCACTAGACACTTAGCTCCGGCAGATTCCTACCATACAGGCGCTCAAGAGAAATTCAAAATTTAGATTCGGACACCAAACCTTCAGGTTTTAAAAACTGACACCCGCTTGGAAACCCTTGTACCAGAGTAGCAGACCCAACCCAAACACCCCCACAGGCCCGGCCTGCTGCAGGTGTTGCAGTTCTGACCTGCGGCATGCCCCGCCCACTGGAGCCAGTTCCGGGGGCAGGGGCATCTCAGCTGCAGGTCCAGGTGCTGCCCAGGGCCCCTGCTGGGACCCTGCTGGGTGCGTCTTCTTCTTCCTCCCACCTTCTTCATCCCTCCACCCTCCAGCCTCACCTTTTGCCTTTCCCTACTTTTGTTTCTTTATAAGGTCCTTTAAAATCTCAGTGTGGGTTTAAGGCACCACGTATTTTTCTCAGCGCACACACACACACACACACGCACACAGTGCTCATTGTTACACCTATTCTAAGGCAACTCCGTAAACGTACTGAGCAATCTCCCTTGTGCCAGACACTCGTGAGGAGTAGAAACATAAACAGTGCATACCCCACGGAGAAATGACAATGTGACCCAAGGGCCACTGTCAGGAAGAGTCCTACTCAGCGCTGGCGGAGGGGGCACTGATGTCCTCCAGGGAGACTGGAGGAGGTATTGCACTGGGGGGCATCCCTGACTGGGCTTCTGACGGAAGAGTTCAGAGAGGGAGACACAGAACTTGGAGGGCCTTCCAGACGGGGGACACGGCAGCCACGCAGAGGAGGGGGCAGGAAAGGGCGGGCTGGCACTGGTTGGGGCAAAGAGAGTCCGGTGTAGCCCTCAAATAGTAGAGGGGGGAACCCCTAGGCCCGAACACCTCACAGACCTTATTTCTCCAGCCAGGTGGGGAGTGAGAGGTGTCCTCAAGTAGCCCAGGCTTGGGCACGATATTACCATCAAAAATGGGCGGGTTTCCGGAAGCTTCCGCCCAATGATTTTTCATCCCTGGAGAGATGAGCACTTTATTTATTTCCTTTTTTTAGGGAAGGGGAGCAGTCGGGCTGGGGAACGGTCATCTCGAGGCAGCTCCACCTTTGGGCGTCCCTGCCAGACAGTGGCAGGAGCAACTTGTGGCCATGGCAGACAGTTCTCAGGAGGACCTCTCTGGTCAGGGGGGTCACCCTCCGCCCTGCTCGAGCTGCGCGAGGGAAAATGGCTTTCGGGTTTGTCGCGCACACCTGTGCGCCACGACGCTGGCAGGCTCCGCTTTGGAGCTCCCCTCTGCCCGGGCCTGCCCGCCTCGTGCTTTCCCTCAGCTCATCTGCACGGCGGGCGAGCGGCTCTGTGAGCCCCAGACAACTCCGGGGGCCACGCGGGCGGCTTCCCGTCAGCCCGTCTGCAGAGACGCCGGCGAGCTGCCCTGCAGGCCGCAGACCAGGAGTGGCTGTTCACCTGGCCTCCTGGCTGGGGAAAGGAATGCTGCCATGGCAACCGCCAGCTGCTGCAGAGGTCACCCAGGAAACGAAGTAAGAAGCGACACCACCAGCATTCATGATGGCGATCCAGAGGGCGGCCACAAAACCTAGTTGCCTGGAGGAGGTTGTCGGCATGGGGCAGGCGTAGAACAGGGGTTCTACGGTGAAGGGCGAGGAGAAGCAGCTTGGGCCCCACCTTAGTGTCCGTTCTGGGGGCAGCGAGGCATCCCTAAATATCCAGCATAATGAAATCCCAGGAAGTTAGTGGATCGTTTATAGAAATATTTAAATAGGATTCCATTTTTGCAGGAACACGCACGCACTCATTTCTCACTTATTTCTGAGAAATGCAAAGTACTTTTAAAGCTTGGCATTTTGCTCATTTACCTAGTCTGTTTGTGGTGAGGAGGGGAAAGCCACCATTACATCCGTTCTGCAGATAAGAAATCATGCGGAGTATCCAAGTCTTAGGAATGGCTCAACCCCCGACACTGAAGCATAACACTACCCTATCACCGCCCCCCCGCCCCCCCTGTAAATACAATTTTCAAGAACTGTTACATTCCAGGGAATGTATGAGAAATGAGTGCTCATCTGCTATTCGGGCAGAATTGTGAATTTTAACCTGTTTCCTTGAGGACCGCTTTGACTGACCCATATCAAGAGAGTTAAATTTTACATTTCTTTTGACCCAGAACTCCTACTTCTTGCTATTTAACCTAAGAAAATAATCTTGCAAGTGACTGAAGATACACCACAAGGATGTTCGTCACAGTGGTGTTTATAACGAGGAAAAACTGGACACAGCTGGCATGCCTAACAACGTGGAATTGGTTACACCAATGGCGAAGGTACCACTGCAAGCTGCAGACGCATACTTAAGAGACATGTGAGACTGATGTCTCTCTGTAACGCCATTCGCGAGGGCAACAGGGAAGCAGGGGGTGAAAAGGAAGCCAACGACGGCCGCGACAGGTGACACGAACCTCATGCTAGACTCCTGCCCGTTTGGGAATGACCACCTTAATCTTGGCGACAGGGACCTGAGGATCTGAGGCTAAGCTTCCAATATCTCCACAGCAGGAAGTAGCGGCTGATTAGCTCTGGTTGTTGGCAGGGGGGTGGGGAAAAAGGCTAGCTTTGGGGACCGGACACTATTTGTACCCCAAGAAATGAGCCAGGCTTTCGTTCCTTACCTTTCCTTCCCCAGGGAAACCCAAGGGCGGCTTCCTCCTCTCCTTCTAGCTGGTGGCTTGCCCATCAGCATATTGAGTGCCACTGCCTGATCGCTCAGTCCCCTACAAGCCCGTTCATTCCAGCCCCGGTCGCCGTGGGTGGACCACGACGCTGAAGGGGGCGTGCACACTTGTGTGTGCCTGCGTGCGTGTGTGTGTGGGAGTGTGCACGCATGTGTGTGGGGGTGATGAAACAGGTTCCAAAATTGACGTAGTAGGCGGTACCCACGCGCTCATAGATAGCTCTCGGTGGGAGGACTGATTATGGAAGCTGTTTTGCGCCCTTCGAAATGCTTATATAACTATCTTCTAAGTTTTCAATCGTGAATATGACGTACTTTGTAACAGGAAAAAAAGCAATAAAGTTTATGACAGAAAACACTGACATTTCTGGCCCATGAAATAACCTGGACTGCTGCCTCCCCAGCGCCCCGCCCTGAGCACAGCCTTGGCATGTCGCAGCTTAGCCTGCCTCCCTCCCCTGGACAGCTCAGGGTCTTGGGCTGGCCTCGACCCCTGGCTCTTCTGCCAACCTGGATTCCATGCATCCAGACAAAGGGGTTGTAAAAACGGCAAGGTTTTCTTTAACTCTCACGGGATGGCTAGTGTCGTATGGCTTTCTTTTCGGTCTTGGGCATGACAACCTTGAACTACGCCCCATTTGGAGAGCATGCCTTCCAAGCAGGAGAGCACTGTGTGTGTCCGTAGGACGTGGAGCTCTGGAGAGCTCTCACCAAACACCTGGTTGTGCATTAGCCCTCTGCGCCCGAGAGCCAGCTCGGGCTCCTGGGCCTCCCACGGGGCACACGCACCTGCCTCGTCCGCGGTGATGGACAGCTCGTTGCTGGGCTCACTCTTGCCAATCCGGTTCTTGGCGTACATGCGGATGCTGTAGGTGGAGGAAGGGTGGATATCAATGATGGTGGCCGAGTTCAGCTGAGGGGAAACATCTTTGGTTCTCTGAGCAGAATCCCAGGAGTCTTTTGGGTTTTGTTTTTCAAAAAAGAAGAGATAGAGATGTGAGTTTTTTTCCTCTGCCTCCGAAAGTTCACAAGTAGGAATTAAAAACAAAGTTTAAAAAAAGAAAGAAAAGTCACAACTCAAAGTGAAATTCTCAATGCTTTGCTCCCAGTGTTCTGGCAGAAGGGCCATCTGAGGGGGGACGACGCCACACACTCACTGTCTACATGGAGGGGGACGAGGGCTGCGGGCACCTGAGTCCAGGGACCTCTGAGGCAACAGACCAGGTCTACTGGTGGAGATCACAGAGGACCACAGAGGTCCTCGGGCATGACATGGTGGGAGCTCACAACAGTGGCATAGAAAACGACACTCCCAAGCCCTCATCATACAAAATATCAAAGGAATTAGGGTTCGGACACCCCTCTGCCAAGGAAAAAACGTATTTGAAAACCAGCAAAACCTTCAGCCATGTCAGATCTTTTTCTCCAAAAGAAGAGTGGTAAAAACAAAACACGAAGAAAAAATCATCCTCCGTGTCCAGTAGGAATGCTGCTTACCAAGCACGTGCCTTAATTCTAACTTTTGAGATCATTTAGCCTCGGATCCTCCATGGTAGGCATGATTTTTCAACCACAGCTAATTTGAAAGCCAGCGTAGGCCTCATAGGAAGAGTTATCATTACTCTTCCTAGTACGTGACAACGTGTACCTGTGGAATTTAGGGCTTCAGCCAATCGTGAGAACATCGGGAAATGATTTCTATTTCAGAAAGAGTCTGGGCAGGTCTGATTGGGAGCGGGCGGTCAGGAGATGTTGTTGGTTATAGAAAAAGACCCCACAGATGGAGGACAGAGAGGGTGCTCACTGCCTGCACCCCTCCCCCGCCCCCACCGCCACTACCCAGGGTCTTCTTGCATGGTGCTCAGCACACTTGTAAGAATTTCATTGAGATTCCGTGTTTCCTGCTGGACTTTAAGCCCCAGGAGGGCAGAGAACACGCTTGTCATATTCAATGCTGTGCCCCCGGTGTGCACACAGGGCCTGGCCATTAATAAATACATGTTTAATAAATGAGTAAGCAAATAGTAGATACATAGAGCTCTCAGTTCTAGGAGTGACCCCGCAGCCCTTCCCACATGAGTGGTGACTCTGAAGGTTCAGAGGGCTACTCGGTGCAGAGGGAACCATAAATTCAAGAGATTTTCTGAACTTGTAGAAAAAATACGTGACATCACGTCCACCTTTGCTCTAACTTACCAGGGAATAGAACATAATAGAAACTAACAACTAATATTCCCGCTAAAAGAGAAAGTATCATTTGGGTCAAGAGGACTGGAGGCGGGAGAATGACGTAAAAAGAGAAGATGCTGCAAAAAAAACATCAATGGAAGAGGAAGACAAGGTGACTCCACAGGGGACGAATGAGGGGGAGGAATGTTCCTACCAATGAAATGGCATGAAAATAAGAGTCCAAAGAAGAGAAAGCCAGACCTTCTGGAGAAGACATCTAGGACAAGAGAGAGGAGGCCCAGACATTGCGAGATGCAGGGAAAGTTGCTAACTAGCCCCAGGAGGTTCATCACTTGCAAGGGATGATGGTTCTGCCCAGGGCAACATGGAGGATGACCTCGCAGGGCCAATAAAGACACGGTCATCTTACCGGAGGTTGTGTCTGGGAGGTGGCTGAGAGCCTGAAGAGTAGACCTATGAGTGTCTACTGACCCCCTGCCAGTCAACTCACATGGGGGAGCGACCGAGGTGGGGGGTCCTGGGGAGGGGGTGAAAGATCCTTGGAGAAGGGGCCGTGTTTTCACCTCCTTCCCTGAAGCGATCACACTTTGAAAGAAAGAGCTGGCTTCAAGGAGGAAGATTACAGAGCCTGTCCAGAGCAGCACAGAATGAATTTTTAGCGGAAGGTCAGGGAGGTGAGAAAGAACGTGTCACCCTGAAGGGTTTTAGAGTTACCGAATGGAGAAAGAGAGTCTAGTTAAAACCCCGAAACGCACTCCAGCAAATTCTATGGCATCGAAGGAGGGATAAAAACAGGGTAGTGACGCGGCAGGGGGAGAGTCAGGAAAGGGACATCTCGGACGCTGACGTGCACACAGGCAGGTTGTGGGTAGTTAACCGCGTGTTTCAGACTGTACCATGGGGCATGAAAAACAATCCCAGAGAGATCCCCGTACTGGGGAGGATGAAACTGCCAAATGACATACAAATATAACTAGCAAGAATGTGCCATAGGCAATATACAGATTTCATAGGAGGGAGTCCCACACGGAAACGCACACTCGGAGCTCCAAGAGCAAAGGTCCAGGAATGGGGAGGCTTTGGGGGAGGACATGTACCGTGGGGTGGGGGGGCAAGGAACGAATTGCTACTGGGGCTTCATGGAAGGTCTCCTTGCCCAGTGGGGAAGGAGATGGTGCTTTCGAGATGTAGAGAGCACATGCTGCATCATGGGGGCACTTACAAGTCCCACCAGATGGTGTCTAGGGATGGAGGTGTGGGCCGGGCTGCAAGGGAGGCTGTGGCTCCCCGCATCACCCAAGGGCAGAAAGCCACTCCCTCTCAGGGCGGGAGTGCCAAGGGAAGGGGACGCGTTGCTAGTGCAGGCCAGGTGGCAAGCCAGGAAGAGGGGCCCCTCTGGAAAGCTGTGCCCACGGAACACAGCCTTTGCCGGGGTCTTCTCTGAATCCTCCTCTTTGCCTGCTGTTGGGCGAATCCACCCGGAAGTCTGAGGGGAAAGGAATCTTCACGGCAGGGTCTACGGAGCTCAGCTTCCTGGAGAAGCGCAGACTGCGGGTTCGTGGTGGAGGTCAAGGCGGCCATCAGGAAGAAGGGCAGCGAAGGGAACTCACAGTTGTGAAGTCACCGCTGTTTGCCCGGTGCTGTGCTAGGCGTGATGCTAACGTGATGCCCGCAGGTCCCAGATCTGTGGGCACACCGGAAACACCGTGGGGCTCTGACAACTGCATTTTCAGGCCTACTGACTCCCTGGGGGATGGTGCTCAGAACCTGTGTCTTAAAAAAAGCGTCACTGTCTGGGTCATTCTGAGGCACAGCTGGAGTTTGCACGGGCTGCTTTGCTTGGTGGAATTCTTAGAACACCCAGCGAGGTGAGGGTTTTCACTTTCACAGTGAAGGTCAAGAAACTCAGATCCTGTGACATAGCAGGCAAGAAGTGGGGGCAGGCGCTGACCTCAGTTGTGTTACCCAACGATCCAGGTCAGTTTCTGGTATCCCGTGGCCTTCAAGTGTTCTCTGCAAGATGACTAAAAGGACTGAATGTCGGTCTCCCATACATTTGCCGCAAGTCTCCTGGGCTCAGATGAAGACTCTCTGGCGAGCTCCTCACGCATCTGCTGAGGGGGAGGGGCAATGCAGAGAGTCTGGCCAAGTGCAAGGGAGGGGGACTTGGCCAAGAGCTGTCGTGACACCCGTGGATGTGCAGGAACTAAGTGTGGGAGAGCCTTGCACTGTCGGATGTGAGCTCTGGTTTAGAAAGGAGATGTCAGAAGCATGTGTTGAAAAAGTCTGCAGAACTGCCTGCATGCCCCAGAGAGATGGCGATGTGAAAGGACGCGGACATGCAGAATCACACTCTGCCTCTGCAATGCCAAATAGCCCCTGGGGGAAGGGCTGCGGGAGCCCATAGGAGCCAGAGCGGTTTGTCCTGGGTGAGTTCAGCTTGGCGGTCGGATACCCTGAGTCAAGCGGATGGCAGATCGTCAAGGCTAAAGAAGGGGGTGAACTTGACCTGGAGCAGTGTTGGCAGAGGCCAGAGTGAGTGAGGGTGACCAAAAGTTCTAGAGGCAGAATTTACAAAGGTAAGAGCAAGTATATAAACCACACTGTCCCCCCAAAAAAAACCCTAAAAAAACCTCACGGTGGTTATGTGCATACAAGAGTTTGTGCTTCCTGGCGTAGATGGTTCCGCCCCAGGATGCAGGAGACACTGAGGATTCTGAAGTGGGGAGTCGTAGTTTTAGGAGCGCAGATGGTTTTAGACGCATTTTATATAGAAGCATTTTTGTGCGTGCTTGAGTGATACTAGGAGCTGCCATTTCTTTGAGGTTTACTCTGTGCCAGATGGCAGGTAAAGCACTTTAAATGCACTCCCTCCTTAAAGAGAATTTGCCAGTAGCCACTGAGGGCTGGCCACATGTTGGGTGCTGGAGAAATGGCCACAACTAGACCTAAAAGGCACAGAGAGCCTCCAGTCTGGCGGCGGCGACATGTGAACCATCCCTCACAACTGCAGCGACCCTCTTCCCCAATCGGGTCATACTCTGCACTATCTTTCTGGTGGACACGCGTCCATCCACGTCATAAAAATGTCAGTGCCCCCGAAGTTAATGAACAAATGTAATATGACCCCGGGGCAAATAACAAAAGAGGTTTTCTGGAGCTAGGCAGGTTTATCCTAAGATTCATATAATGGAAAACCAAGAAAATCCTGAGAAGAAAGTTACAAGGGTGAACTAGCTCTACCAGACCGTGAAACATGGAGCTTCTATGATGAAAATTGCCGGATAGTGGAGCACTGACAGACAGACAAAGTGATGGAACAGAATTCGAAGTCCAGAAACAGACGGCTGTATGCACGCGAAGTCAGTATGTGGCAAAGGGGGCACCTGAAATCACTGAGCCATGGTGGGCTTTTAATAATACATGGGCACCCCTTTGGGAAAAGATAAATTAGATCCGCATCTCCCAGCATATATGGCACTTAACTCGGATGGACAGGAGATGTACATTTTAAAGAGGGGAAGATAGAAAGCACTAGAAGAAAACAGGGTGAATCATTCCACAGGCCCCACACAGAGAAGAGCTTTGTTCACGTGCCTCAAAATCCAGAGGCGGTGGAAGAAAATGTTCAAAAATTTGAAAAAAGAAAACAAAAGGAAACAATCACAGAAATAAGGATGAGATTGCACATGATGGCTTCGGCTGGGAAGACAGGAGAGACGCCGGAGGAGCAGGTGAGAGGGAGGCGTGGCCTCCAGGGTGGACCAGGGAGGGTCTGAGGAGGAGGTGGAGTTACCATAGTGACCGTGTGGTCCAGGGAGCAAGGCCTTCCGGCCAGAAGGCAGCCCGTGGCCTTTGAGGAACCCCTGTCGCAAAGATGCTCTGGTGACCCGCTTCACAGAGGAGAATGGACAGCAGAGCTAACCAGCGACGGTACACCACTGGGAAGAGACACGGCCAGCAGCGGAGACAGGACAGGCCGGACCCCAAACTCCCTGTGGAACCACCGAGAGTCACCAGCACCCGGAAAGGATGGTTCTCCCTCAACAGAGGGAGGCACCGAGCTCCCCGAGAGGCGGCCTGGGCTGTTGCTCCAAAAAGCATGGAAGCTGGTGATCCTGAGGTCAGGGCTCAGCCACAGAGACCGCCGGGCCCGTCCGTCCCTCCGGGACTCTGCGACCGTCTCCCTGATTCGCATCTGCATTTTTCCTGAGGTCTCATTGCCACCATCAGTTTCCAGGCATTCCCTGCTAGAACGTGCCTGCCTCACCTGAGAAGCTTTCCCTTTCCTTCAAGACCTGAACCTCAGAACTTCTGACTTTGGCTCCCTCCGACCTTATTTCCCCACAAGGGAGGCAGGGCCTCCTGCCCCCGCCTTGGCCCCCGGGACACCCGCTTGGTTTAGTTCCTGAAAGATTCCCATCTGTCTAGGGCAGTGCTCTCCTCGGCTTGCTTGTCGAGGTCGCCGCTCCCCATCTCCCAGCCTACACCAGTTGTCACATGTCCCTGTGACAGGGTGACAGCGGGACTCCTCTCAGGAGGTGTCCTTACGCTGTGTGTAGGCATCACTTCACTCCTGGGTCTCCAGTCGCATCTCTGAGATGAAGCGACTGAGTGCCCCCACGTTTTCTACGTGCATTTCCCATCTGGCCAGTTACTTCCAGTCCCAAATACCACTTTCGGAAGCACTATTTGTGGGCGCACTTGGTCTCGACGGTGCCCGCAAAGTGAAAAACAAGGCTACGATGTGGCTTCTGAGACTTCTGTTAACCCTTCTCATGCTGACAGCGGTGCTCTAATTCCTCATCTCTTTTTATAAGATAGTAAAAGTCCAAATGGGAAGGGAAAGGGCAGCGGGGGGAGCAGCGGAGAGGAGGACTGTGGCCAGGACTTGTCAGCAGCTGCCCCCGTGCCTGTCAGTGGCAAGAGTGCCAAAGTGGCCGTCACAAAGCAAGACTGAGGCTCAGGGGGAGAGGAGGCAGAGTTCGTCCGACAAAGGGCATTTTGACACAAAAACATCACAGAAGGAAGCATGGTGGTCTTCGAGCCCGAAAAGAGACAAATTGGGGAAAAGAGCCCCCTCCGAGTTCTCCTGAGTCCAGGTTTGCTCTTGCAGGTAAAATAAATAAAAATGGAGGAAAATAAAAGGGCGTTAGAAGTGGACCTAAAGCCGGAGGAAATAAAGGACTTACCTGATTTGTTTTTGCATTCGATGTCATAGCCCGTGATGGGGCTGTTCCCGTCAAACCCCATCGTCCACCGGAGGGTGATCGTGCGTGCTTTCACATCTTTGATCTCAATTTCGGGAGGGTCCGGCGGCTCTATGTGGTCAACAGGACACGGGTTAGTTCAGACCTGAGGTGCTAGTGGGATCGCTGAGTGTGGCTCACAGAAACTTTCTCGGCTTTTCTACATTGGAAGGTGCTTTTAATCCAGGAAGCATTCTCCCCCCACCCCTGATCTCATTTTAGGGAGAAGAAATTCCACTTTTCCCAGACTGCCAATCATCATAGTATTTGCAGAGCTGGGCCAAACCTGGGGGATTTATTTATTTTTAAAATATTTTATTTATTTACTTTTAGAGAGAGAAGGAGGAAGAGAGGGAGAGAAACACTGATGTGTGAGAGAAATATCAATCAGTCGCCTCTTGTATGCCCCCAACTGGGGACCCGGCCTGCAAACTAGGCATATGTCCTGACTGGGAATCAAACCTGCGACCTTTCAGCTGGCAGGATGACGCCCAGCCCACTGAACCACATTGGCCAGCGCAAACCTGAAGAGTTTAAATGCCACTCTTCTAGTTTGGAATCTATAACTCAAAAACTGTGTTGAGAGTTTAAACTCCAAAATGTTAAACTTCCCCCTTTTATCCACATCGTCCAGGGTAAGGATTTCCACAATTGAGCAGAGAAGGAACGTGGCTGCCAACTCGTCTGACCCTGATCCTTTAAGGACTTTGTCCTGTGTTTGGGGCTGCCCCCTGATGCATCCATGGGCACTGCAAAATACCGCTTTCGTGTTTTCAAACTTTTCAGAGAACGAGAAAGTGCTACACAGCAAACTGAGCCCACCCAGGTGCCTGAGCCTGGGCATGCCCTTGCGGTCCTAAAACAGCCATGTTTTCTGCTCTCCGTTGTCTCCTTCCTACCTTGCACTGTGAGCTGAATTATTCCACGGTCCTCCCCATAAGAATTGATAGCGTGGCAGGAGAAGAAGCCAGAATCTTCTCGTACCGTCGGCAAAATCTATGTGTAAAGCAGAAGGAAATCCATCTTACCCAGTAGCACGGCGTGAGTGAGCAACTGGAAGGGCTTTGGCTGTAAAAATCTCTCCACCCCCAGCACACACACGCACACCCATGGACACACGTCTGATGCCAGATCCTGTCAGCGCAACCGTAACAGTGCAGATGGATGAGCTCCATGTGCGTTAGTGACATCAGCTGCCCGCTCGTTCAGTTGGATGCACACTTTATGCAGGGCTGCGGGGCGTCAAAGTCACGTTGATATATATTCCACATATACTCTCCCCTCCCCATAGTCTGCCTTTAAAGCACCCAGAGCAACCCTGCCTAAGGAAACAGATCTATAAATACTGCAATAAAGCCTCGGTCTCTCCGGACCGTTGTTAGAGGTGCGCCCGAGCCCTGCAGTATTGGGTCTCGTGAGCGGACTGATACCCGCGTTCCTCCCAGTGTGTGCTCGGCACCGCCTCTCCCCCATGCCGAAAGCGTCACCCAGTTACTATCAATTGTGCTACATCGTATGAGACAATAATACTTTTTTCCAGCCTTTGTGATTCCATTTGGAGGACAGGATTTGGTTACGTTGGATTTTTCCAAAGTGGCCAAACCTTTTTCCTCCTTTTTCCCCCATGCCGAACTGGTTTCTCTTTTTATAGGAAGTGAGAACCTGTGACAACGCAGACTGTCATTCCCCCAGGATTAACTGTCAGTAAGGGACACTGTTCCTCACATTTTTTATTACAGTTGGGTTCCCCACTGTGTTCATAATAACTTTACTCTGAATAACACTTAGGATAAAGCAGCATTTTTGCAGGTTACTTACTAATCTCCCTGCGTGAAGGTGTATGTGTGTGGGGGGGGGGTCGAGGAATGGTGCTTCATAAATAGGCTCTGAAAGACTGTTTGCTGTGTATTTATCACCCACATGTACCCACCTATGTGGAAAGCCAGGCTCACTCTGCCCATGACCTTAGACTCTGATCCGTGGTGTTTGTCATGCTTTTACCTGCAGAGTAGAAATCACCTCTTCTCCCACCTCCTTGGTGGACACAAGGTAACGGGCCATTTCGGGGTTAATGATCCGGTCCTCCTTCTCCCAGCGCACGATGATGGGCTTCTCCCCGTGGGCCGTGCAACTCATTTCCTTCTTCTGGCCCTGAGTGGCCAGGGTAGTGTTTGGATAGGACGTGATCATTGCAGGAACTGCAAACCCGAAGGGGACACAAACTTATTCGGTGGCCTAGGGTTCCTGATTTTCCCCGCTGCAACCCTCAGCTAAATCACACTCAAGAGGTGTTTCTTCAAAATGAAATCTCTTTGAGAAACTGCTGAGCAAGAATCATGATGAAAATAGAGGGAAGGTGGCAGAAAAATGAAACTTGACTAAATGAGCGCTAAGTGGATGTTGCCACGTGGCTTCGTGTTCAGGGGACGCTGCTGTCTTCCAATCCCACTGAGGGCAGACGTGGGTCACAGGCATGGCCCATGTCCCCTAGGACACATAGGAAAATGACTGTATTTGATGATTACGCGGGGGAGGGGGCTTCCACTGAGAATTAGGCTCCTTGTTCTGTGATCATATATGTTTCTAACTCTCACTTTCAACCATGGACATGACACCTCAATCAGCTTAGGGGGAGCCTTGATTATTGCCGACCCGTCCCTGGAATCGCTTCCAGGCGTTCCCATTCCCCACAGCTGTCACGAACTTTGATAATCGCTTGGCGACGTCAGACCAGGAAGCCTCAACCCTAATTCGCGAGAAAGCAGGAGGCTGGACTTGTGAAACATCTCAAGTTCCCTCTCCTCCACATCAAAACGCACCCGTAGACTTTCATTCTTGGCAGTAGGCTGCGTGACATTAAGACCACACTTCCAGTCCACAAACCACCTAGAAATGCTGGACAATGCATAACAAACACCTTTTTAAACGCAGACTGTGTTCACAAGAAAGTAAGAGAAAACCCAGGAGCCGGAAACCAAAGCGGGTGTTGGAAGGCCAGAGATATGATGCGCTGAAGCTCTGACTACCGGAGGGGCGGGGTTCAAAGTGAGACCTCCGATACAGACTCCTCGAAGGGCTTGATCTTCAGGGCAAGAATATAACACATGGCAAAAAAAAAAAAAAAAAAAAAATTTCACAACGGCAAAGGGAGAAGAAAATGCATTGGTTTATGTTATGGAGGGAAAAATAAAAGGGCTCCCCCGCTAAGAATTTGTAGTTGGTCTGACTCTATATAGGTTTAGAGTTAAATTCACACTAAAGGATTAACCTGAGGATGATCTTAGCTTGGTAACAGACCCCAGGACCCCTCCACAGGCAAACACAAACGCGCTCACAGGGTGTCCATCCTTTTGGTGTCTCTGGGCCACGCTGGAAGAAGAGGAGTTGTCTTGGGCCACATATTAAATACACAAACACTAATGAAAACTGATGAGCAAAAAACAAAAAAAAGGTTTTAAGAAAGTCTGTGATTCTGTTTTGAGCTGCATTCATAGCTATACTGGGCCACATGGGGCCCACGGGCTGTGGGTTGGACACCCCTGCAAAGATGCGGCCTCTGTGCAGACCCACTGGAATTCTCCCAGATAAACTTCTGCAGGACATGAGCTCACAAGCCAAAAGTATAAAACACAAAGAAACAATGCGCTGGAGAATGAGCCCCACCCCCCTAAGGACTTTAGATGCTAGAATGAGTAGATACAGACCCTAAAATAGTTATATATGAAACGTTAAAAGATATTTTTAAAACATGAGAAAGGAACAAGATGGCGTGAAAAAAGAAAAGGAAGACTTGAAAAAGGACCCAAACAAGTCTGTATTTTCACCTGCTGTTTGCCTCATTTTTCCCAATCATGGGAAGAAAGGTCCTCCCTCATTTCTAAGGTCAAGTTCATACTGATGCTCTTTATTGTCCACCTCAGTGACCCTCCAACATTCCCGGGGCACCCAGTCATAGGAACCCCATGCTTTCCTTTGAGACTGGCACATACTGGGCACGTCTTCCCCACAGCCTGCCACAGTCCCAAACACATGACAACAAGTCAAAGGTCTACCATTCCCACTGCCCAGACACCCATGGGAGAACTTGCGCTTAGAAATTTCTCCGCAGTCAGCAGGCAGGTCAGAGATAACCACAGGTGGAGTGGACAGCTTGAGACCTTGCCTACACCCGGGGTGACTCCTCCCGCAGCGGGTCTGAGAAGCAGCACAACCGGCTCTACAATTCCAGCCTTGAGTCCTGAGCCCGCCCTTCCTCTAGCCTCTGTAACAAAATGTTTACTTTTTATTAACAGCATGATTGAGGTATGATTCACAGACCCTAAAATCCACTTGTTTTAAGTGTCTGACTGAACGGGGTTTAGTATTGTACTGGTTTCCTTGGGTGGCTATAATAACTTATCAAGAGCTGGGGGGCTTACGAGAGACGCGGATTCTCTTGTACATCTGCAGACAGGTCTAAAATCAAGGGGACAGTGCAGCCACGCTCCCTCTGATGGCTCCAGGGAAGAACTCTTCCTTCCCCCTTCCGGCTTCTAGTGGCCTTGGGTGTTCCTTGGCCGGTGGCAGCCTAGCTCTGCCCTCTGCCCTCATCTTCACATTGTCCTTTCCCGTGAGTGTTTCTCTGTGTCTCCACGTGGGTTTCTTACAAGGACACAGGTTACTGGACTGAGGACCCACCCTGATGCAGTATCACTTCCTCTTAACTAATTATTTCTCCAAAGACCCTCTTTCCCCATAAGGTCATATTCTGAGGTTCCTGGTGATTATGAATTTTGGGGGGCACTATTCAACCCAAACCAAGTCTCTTTCTATTACCCAACACACACGCACATACACAATTACAACCCAGCACAACCATGAGAGTTGTATAATCATCACCACATCAAATTTTAGAGCAGTTACATTACCCTCAAAAGATCCTTTCGGTCCATGTATAGTCACTTTCCTTTCCCACCCCCAGAACTAGGCAACCGTGAAGGGATAGTCTCCTCCTCTAACTTTGTCTTTTCTGGACACTTGCTGCATGTGGGAACACACAGGCAGTATTCCTTCTGGTCCTCTCCCCTGAGAATGTTTTCAAGGTTCGTCCGCATCATAGCATGTTCTTTCATTGCTGAATAGTGGGCCCTAGCATGTCTTCACTGCATTTTGCTTATTCACTCACCTGTTGATACAAATTCGAGTCACTTCCACTTTCTGGGCACGATGGGGAACGCGGCTGACAACATTTGTGTGCAGCCTGTTCTGCGGACCTATGCTTTTATTTTTCTCTGAGTAAGTTCCTAGGAGCTGAACCACTGGGTCACAAGGCAATTCTATGTTTAACATCTTGAGGAACTTCCACACTGTTTTCTCAATTTGCAATCTCCCTGTAAGAAGACAGAGTACGGAAGAGGAAGGGCTAGGGGCTGATAAGATTCAGAGTTTAGGGTGAGGGGACAGGAATGTCGCCTTCCACCATGTGACGGGTCAAGCGGCAGGAAGTGAGCCGGCACCTTCCTGCCCAGGTTGACACTTTCTGGCTGTGGCACCCCTGGGCCAGCACCTGCGCCTCCGCTACCAAGGAGCTGAGTGTGGTGGCGAAGGGTCGGGGGGGCTCGGTGCGTGCCACCTCGGAGGATTAAGCACACGTAGGGACCATAGAGCAACTTCACAGAGATTTTCAGTGGCCTCCCCCAGCCCATTTTTCCTTTCTTCCCCAACTCTTTAACATGTGACATTATACAAAAACTAGGCCTAAATAAAGGAGTGTAACCTTTCTTATTGGTAGGTGTTGCCATGTGGCTGAGCTCGAGGCAATGATATATCTGGGACTTTTGGGAGGCATGCTCAGCTGGCCGGACTCCTGTTAGGCGGCCTATCCTTTCTTCTGTGCCAGCCTGCAATCAGGACCTGATAGCTGGAGCCCCAGCAGCCATCTGGGGCCATGAGGTGACTCGGACGATGTTGTGTCTGGGCTCTTGATGACACCCTGAAGCTATCCTCCCAAACCTGGCCTGCCTCATGACATGAGAGGAAAGAATCCATTTTATTTATCTGTTATTATTTTGAATTTTTCTGTAATAGGAGACTGAGAATTGTTTTGAGCTGGCCTTAATCATAGGTCTAGACTCTTTGGGGAAATACGGCATATGCTCTATGTTGAAAAAATAATTTCTATTTGATAGCTCAGTGGAGAAAAATATAAGGACATAGTTTCCAAGGCATCACCCGGGTGCAGACTCGTCATTTTGGGTTAGGTGGTCAGTAGCCTACAGGACATGGTAGTCACTTAGTTTGATTCCTTAGGTGTGCCGCTGGCTCACTGTGTCACCTTAGACAGCCACTTAATCACTCTGGACCTCAGTGTACCTTTGTCAAATGGGGATAACAGCTGTTGAGAGGGAAAGTAGCCAGCCCACAGCATGGGGTCAGTCCTGTGAGAGCGCACATCCACGGACCGGATCGCAGGGGCTCCTTCCTGCCTGGGCGATGTGGGGTCTTCAGATGAGGAATGAACATGGGCTTTGATTTGAGGCTTCTTTGCTGAAGACATCTTTAGTTTGCCTAACCAAATTCACTAACCAAAATTCTTTTCTCATAGTGTCTAAGGGCTAAGTCCCGATAGTGAAAGATCCCAAAGCCACCACAAGTGACCTAAATTGCAAAACCGTGACGAGATCTGTTGTAAGCCCAAGCAAGCTTTCTTCTCATTCTCCTTTTCAAAGCGGGGAAACATGAGTCAAAACTGTGAAACGGACATACAATTTAGCTTTGAAACATGACCCCCGGTGCCTCCAGGAAGCAGCCGGATTTCTGCAGTCCCCTCTTCTGGGCACAGAACAGGGAAACGCTGGTCGCAAAGCTGTGTTCTGGAAATCCGTCCATGCTTGTGCCTCACGGTGTCATGGGAACCGAAAGGCTATGGACCGTGTCTCCCATGGTCCAGTGTTGGCAGAATGGAAAAGCAGTTTGCAAAATGGCAGGGCACTTCCTGTGACAGAGGACGTGTCACGTGTGATGACTTCCCGGGTCCGGCGTGTTTTTATCTGTCTCTCTTCTCTGTATTCCAATGAGAGTAAACCAGCGCTGAAATAAAGGTTCCTGTCCTGCCTTAGGAGAGGCTGTGCAGGGGAGCAGATGCGTTGTGACGGCTGGTGTTCACCTGGAACGCAATTTCCTATTGTTTTAAAACAATCGGCTGGAAGAGCGCATCATTGCTCTCCAGGATGATACAGGATCGCTTTGAGGACTTCTTTCCTGCCCTTTCCTTTTCTCAACAATGAAAACCTTTGTGGCATTCTACATGAGAGAAACGCCTTGACTGAGCCGTGGACATTTGGTTTAGGTTGGCCCATCCTACTCTGCAAAAAATGCCCCTTTTCTTTTCCCTTATATTTCTCCTTTGGAGGCGGGCCCCGCCAACATGGGCCTATTTGCTCTGTATTTGGCCAGCAATATTCCGGCAAGCCCATGTTCTCTTATCCAAGCCAAGTATCTTTGGTCCTTTAAAAGAATGGTCAAAGGATTTGTGAAAGATGGATCACTTTCAGGGCTCTTTGCAGTGCTAATGTCAGAGGCTCAACCTCTACACTTGTCACAGGGGTCAACACTGAGAGATGACAGCGTATCAGCAGAGCAGTGCTTTCCACACGGATTTCTGAGGTATAACCAATGCAAGGGGGTATTTAACAGGACTGGTACCAGGGAGAGGCCGCACCCACCCTGCTAGTGGGAGCAAAGAAGCGCTAGACCAAGTGGGCTTTGTTCGAAGGCTGCGTACTGTGTGCTTCTCCTGCAGAACTGCCCCTAAGGAGGGTGCTGTGTGACACTGCTACGTATTAATTCATCGGTTTCCTTCATAATCAGGATACCATCGAATGGCCCTTCACATTCAGCAAGTCTGCAGTCTTATGGCATAAGGAAGCCTCACATGACCTACTTTCTTGCCGCAGAAAGATACAGTGATGCGGTGGCTCTGCTGGGACCAGCTAAGGAGAGCTGACTGTGGGCGCTGCAACACCATGCCCCGGCCCAGTGACAGTACCTAGTTAGCCTGAAATTGGAAATGGAGGATTTACACCACTGAAATTGGCCAATGCTGGAAACCAGGGCTGCTTCCTCTCTCCGCCTCCACGGCTAGCTGTCTGTCGTTGACCAGAACCCCACATAGAAGGTCACGTCCCCATCCCATCCCACCAGAGGCACTGAGAAGTTGGCGAGTTTACCGAGAGCAATAACTAACCTTAGTCATAACAGTAAACCTACATATATGAACAAGGCAGCACTGCGTCTTTGGACAGGTAATTCAGCAATAAATTGATGCCTGTATTGATTTTTCAACACAAGGCCACAGAAAGAACGGCAATTGATGTTAATTAATCATGGATATTAAAGATTAGTTCCAAAATATACAAAATTATATTTGTTTTAATGGCTCCACCCATAATGCAAAACTGGTTCAAATGCACTTTAATTTTTTTCTCCCTCTCCAGCTCTGCTTAAAATACCGCTGAAGAAGAAAGGAAAGGGAATACCAAGCACTCCGGCTAGACAGCCTGCCTGTCACAATCATCTGATTCAATCCCTTCTTTTCACAGGGAAAAAAAGAGGAAACCAGAGAAGAGGAATGAGCGTCGAAGGCCGAGAGGCAACCGGGATCTGACTTGCGGACTCCTGCTCTAACACCATCACCGTCTTCCATGACGACCCCCAACATAGAGGGTCACCTGCCTTCCGGACGCCCAGGGCTTCCCATGTTTGAGCAGGACGCCCCTCAATCCCTTCAGATGGTCAGAACAGAGGTGGGGCACGAGGGTGTGGGGCCCACAGCAAGGCCATCCAACACCCAAGTGGGACAACAGAGGCAGGGACGTGTGGGTTTCCAGCTGCGAGGGCTAGGGAGGGACACGTTCTGACATGTGAGCATTTTAAACTGCTCCTTCGGCTGCTTTATATTTTTTTTAAATACCCCCAAACATTTGGCTAGGAAATATTTCAAACATACAGAAAGGCAAGTGGCCACATATCCACTGCCTAGATTCCACAGTAAACACTTCATGCTCAGGCCTGAATCGAAATGATTTTCACTGTCCTCTCATCAGTCAATCCAAATTCACCGACTCCACACCTTTCATCGTTCTCTTTCCTATGGATGAAGGTGCAAGCATGAATCAGTGAGGGTCTTAAAAATCAGGCATGGTGGTGGCAGCCGTCTTCCTGAATTCTGCTGCCCGGGGCGAGGCCCACTGGGGCGCTGGGGGCTGGACTCTGGCTCAGGATCTGGTGGTCTTGGGTTGGAGCAGTGCCCCTGTCACACTTGTCATATCAGAAGAGGAGGTGAGAGAAGACACTAGGAGTAAGCAGCTGGGCTCCAACCCCATGTCACCCACGGACGTGCTACCGTGAATGAGCAAGACCTGGGCCTCAGCTTTCTCATCGGGCATCTGGGAGAGCTGAGGTGGGGCTCGGGGGTGATTGGTTTAAAGCTCCCCAGTGATCCCAATAGAACGCCTGGGCTGAGACAACGCCCCTGGGTGATCTCCGAGGTCTTTCCCACCTCTAGTTCTTCTTGCCGTTCCCTTTTCCTTCCTGATCCCCACTTTCTTCACCTCCCTTCCTTTCTTCTCTTTCTTTCCTTCCCCATTTTTACCTCTCTCTCTCTCTCTCTCTCTCTCTCTCTCACACACACACACACACACACACACACACACGATTCCACGATAACAATAATAACTGACTTGCATGTACACCGACTATATGCCAGGGACTTTCCCACATACTATGCGTATATTTAATCCAGACAACAACCAGATGGGACAGAAATTCTGGCCCTAGAAATGGCCCAAGATGTATTTACAAGTGCCATTTTAAGTAGATTCCAAATTATGCTATAATATGTGTGAGAGGTACAGAAATAACATTCCTAGCAGATTCACTGCATTTAAATTGGTATCAACAGATATATGTCTACGCACGACATCAAAGAGAACCAGACGCCAAACAACCATTTTCAAGGGGGAAAAAAATGAAGATTAAAACTTAAGAGCATTTCAGCATTCATTTTAAACTTGATATCTTATCCCCTCCCCCCTTTATTTATAAATAAAGAAGCGGAGAACTGGAGGGTTCGAAACTGGCTAAACTAGAACTTATTCCTTCTATGCTCCTCTCCTACCGCTAATCAAAAGCTCTATTTCATCTGGTTTTTAAACACATCCATATCACCATAAAAGTAACGCAACTTCTTTAATCTCTAGGAGGACAAACTCCCCCTCCCCCTTCTTCCTTTCTTCCTCCGGGGTCTGGGGAAGCTAAGCAGGTCTGAGCTGAGCCACTCGTAGTAAATAATACATCTGTGCTGCCGCATCCTTTCAAGTCTCAGGCGCCTTTCACTAACCTACGCGTTCTCCCCGCGGTGGGCGTGTCCTCAGCAGAGAAGGGAACTCCACCGTTAGGTCTACATCGGGGGAGGTAGGTAATTAGTCTAAAGTACGCAACTTGTAAATGGAAAATCTAGAAGGGACCCAGGTCTTCTGATTCCAAGTGCGAAGCCTTCTTGCCTACTCGCAGGGGAGGACCCGAGGCTGGCCTCCAGGGAAAGAACCTCGGACCACAGGGGCGCGGGGCAGCCAGCGCCTCCTTGGCGGCCTCCCCGTCTGGGGCTGAGCCCACTCAGGGAGACGCCCCGTGGCGTCCTGGACAGCTCCATTTCTGCATCTGAGGAACAGGCACCCCAGTGTCTCCCCTGCAAGCCCGCTGCATATGGGAGAGGTGTTGTCGGCAGGACTGGCCACGGGGCTCGTGGGACCCAGAGCAGAGTGACAACATGGAGCCCTTTGTTCAAGCAGCAGGAAAAGGGTGCCATTCAAGTTCGGAAATGGAAAGCTTTTTCCTTTCTTCTGAGACCTCTATTTCCATATGTCACAATGATTTATAGTTTCTATTCAATGTCCTGCTCCCTCAGGCTTGGAGCTGGGTTAAGTGCTGACTCTCCGGGGTACCCAGGACCTGACCTGAGACCCGGCATGTCATGTACATGCGTGGGTCCCACCCACTGCAGGGGCTCCCACTGGGTGACTGCCACACCCAGGGTTTGGATGGATGACCCCCAAGGTTCCCCAAGTCATCCCCAAAAGCTCTGTGACATTGCTGCCTCTGGGCAGAGAGGGTTGCCACCATGTGCCCTCATGTTGATCTTCCACCACACGCCCAGGTCCGCGTGGATGAAGAAACTCAGGGATCACTGGGTGGGTGTAGAGAAGTGGAGGCCCGAGGCCCAGGGCCCAGGGGGCAGGAGACGATCCATGGTGGGGAGGCAGGAGGTGGCCGGAGGTGGGGTAACACGGGAGCTAAGCCTCCAAGTCCCCAGTTCATGCCCCATTGTTCCACTGGACTTCACTTATAAAACACAAATTTAAAGGCAAAATTATTTAAAATTTCAAGATGGCAGCCAAAGACCATTAAACCCCCAGTGCAGGGCCCTTGGGGGCTCAGGAACCCATGTCACTGCACTGCTCACATAGCCGGGACACTGGCCCTGGAAGCTGGTGAGGACCCAGCCTCCTAGGCAGCTACTACTGTTTCTGATGGAAAGGAGCAGACTGGGTGCCTGAGGGAGGGAGGTCAAGAAGCTGAAAGGGGCCCGTCCCTTGGGCGGGCCTTGGGCACCGCTAACCACATCATGAGGATGGAACGGGGACCCAGGGACCTCTTCTTTCTCTGGTGCTGTGACAAAGGACGGCTGTGCGTGCAAAGGCAGACCCCAACGAGATTAGCCCTCCGTCCTCTTTACTAATACAGTGCCGCCTATCAATACGATCTTCCACTGTAGCTGGGGTTCCGATCCGCACCTCACCCGGGGCCGTCACGGAACTCCCAGCTGCATTTCCCAATCACAGCAAACACGTGTTCTGCTCAGCGAGCCTAACCTAAAATTCGCTGTTTTAACCACTTTTAAGTGGACTGTTTAGTGACATTCATGTATTCACACTGCACGCCATCTTCCCATCTCAACTTCTGCAGCCATAGAACACTCACCGCCCTCCCCCAGCTCCCTGAGCCCCGGGCCCCCACCATGCCTTCCGTTTCTATGAATCTCAACACTCCAGGGCCCCGTATCCGAGGAATCTCACGGTATCGATTCCTTCCGCGGCGGGCTCGTTTCATGTAGCATAATGTCGTCAAGGTTCGCCCTTGCGGTGGCACGTGTCGGGACTTTACTCCTTTCTGTGCCACATTGCTGTATCCGTTCACCCATCGATGGACTCTTGGGTTGGCTTCACCTTTCAGCTGTTGTGACTAGGGCTTCTACGGGCACCGGTGCACCGGGCGTGTGTCTGGAAAATGCCTGCAGCACGTTGCTAGAGAAAATAGCTTGCAGGACTGCGCCTGCTTCTTCGCAGGCCTTCCCGCGCCCAGCAGCTTCTCCTTTGGGGTCTCTGCCTCTCAGCCTCATCTCCCATTTCCTCATCTGTCAGAACAATGAGACCCGCAGCCTCCCGAGGCCGTGATGAGGATTAATGAGGTTATGTTCGTGGGACCCGCTGAGTGTGTCGGAAGGAAGACCCCCGCGGAATCACAAAGGGCCATTACCGCTGCTGCAGAATCAAAAATTCCTTCTGTCCAAATACTTATTGTTCATAAAAGTTTGAGCAAGTGAGGCTGCCTACTGGGCAGCTCTAATCCCCATAAAGAAAATGATTTCTGCAGCCAGAAATTAATAAGTTCTTAGCACATACTAAAATATCTCCTTGGCTAGGTTACTATGCTTACATAATGAAGTTACTTTGATTATAACCATTAATCAAATATGTGTTTCCAAGCTACTGTGGGCTGTATTTGATGTTAAACTTTAACAAGATTGACAGCATCCCCACGCCCTGGCAGCTTTGCCAGGGCCTCGTGACATGATTAATTGTGTCAGCAGCATAAACATTTAGGTTTTATATTATATTCGCTCTGAACTTGTTCCAAGTCACATTATTGGAAGAAAGTTGATTTATTTTTGTGTGACAAGTATGAATATTAACCCCAAAATATTAAAAACGGCATCCACATAGATATAGGCAGGTCATTTCCACCCCCTTTTTTTTCCCTTGTCTGGTCATGTACAGAGATGCTGCATTTGGCTAAGAGAACCTGTTAATGATTAGGTTAAAAAACAGTAAGTAGACTTTGATTTTCTGCCATCGGTGGCAGTAAAAAATAAATTCAAAAATGTAGGTATACAGACTATATTATTCTGAAAAGTGGATAAGGTCCCGAAGAGTGATTAGAAAAACTACTCATCAGTGGTGGGTGAGCCATCCCCCAAGACGGTCCCCAGTGACCCTTGAGTCCTGGAGGCAAACCATTCGACAGCCCTCTCCTACATCCCGCTGGAGTTGTTGCTCTTTGTGACCAGTAGATATGGCAGAAGAGGTGAATCACTGGGGTAGGATGATGAAAGGGTGGCAGCTTCCATCTTGAACACTGAAGCGCTTTCTCTCTCTCTCTGATCACTGGCTCCAGGGGAGCCTGTCATCATGTCACCAAGACACCCAGATGGCCCATGGACAACATCGTGAGGAATGCAAGTGTCTGGCCAATAGCCTGCAAGGACCCAAGAACGGCCAACAGCCCCACGCTGGAGCGCAGGTGTGTCAGGCCTTCTTCCTGCTAAAGCGGTGGTCCCCAACCTTTCTGGCAACAGTGACTGGTTTTGTGGAAGACGTGGTGGGGGGCATGGGCGGAGCTCAGGCGAGTGTCCCTCCCAGCTGGAGGATTGGGGACCCCTGTTCTAAAGGATTCTGGCATAGTTCTTGGACAGCAAGAAGTTTCCATGGAAACAGAACCAGCAGTTGCCAGTGGTTTGGAGATGGACACACTGAAGAGTTAGGTTGAAAGCCACGTCCCAACTTTTGAGCACACACTGTATGTAGAGCTGTTTAGCAAGGAGAAGCAAGGAGAGGAAATAAACCGATAAGCCACATCCCCATTAATGCTCTTGGTGGTGGTCGGTCTCCCATTCTGTTGATACCAGCTCTCTGGTATTTAAGGCAGGGTCTCCTGGCAGCTTTGCTTAAGCCACTTGCCTCTTTAGGGCATTCCAGAAGCTTCTTCCACCTGAAGATTCTTATGCAAGATGCACCAGTGCCCAGGACTTTGATCCTGCAACACCCACCATGTATTTAATTTCTGACATTCTGTCTTTTCTTGGAAGCCACTTTGACCACATGGTCTTCATCCCACATCGATATCCACCCCCCACCATCCCCCCTTCATTTGGCCACTGATGATAGGTCCCCATTTGCTTGCATGCACCGCATACGTGTTTTTGTTAATTTGGTCCTCTGGATTTGATGGTATATTTGGTCTATTTAATTTGGTTATCATTTTTTCCTGCATGTCTTTATCACTTGATTGGGCTAGCATCAAGTCCTTTTAAAGACACCTGGTATTAGAATGAGGATGATAATTATAGCTAACATGAATCAAGTCCTCTGCTGAGAATTTTATGAGCTTTTAATCTTCACAGCAATCCTAGGAGGTAGGTGCTGCTATTAACCTGGCTTTAAAAGTGCAGCAACTGAGCGAGGCACAGGCAGGCTGAATGTCGCACGGAAGGTCGCACAGGGAGTAAGTGGTGGAGCCAGACAATGCAGACAACCTATGCTTTTCCGGCCGAGGCGCGCGTCTGTAAACAACTGAGGTGTCATGCCTGTTTTGGCATTGTATACACGATACGATCTTACTGTCCGTATTGTTTTGTGTCTTTTTTCATTCTGTATTGTGTCTGTGTGATATCTACAACATATATATATATATATATATATGGTGCCTGCAGGTGTTTTGATGGCTGTGTACTATTTCTTTGTAAAAATATTTCACAGTTTGTCTATTCGTGCGGTTTCAGACTTTGGCCATTGCAAACAATGCAACTACAAACATTTTTGTGTGCGAACCCTGGGCTCTTATGCATGAATTTCTCTAGGGAGCATTTAGAGGACTGGAATTTCCAGTCAAGGTGTATGCATAGCTTTAAACTTATGAGACAATGCCTAACAGCTTTCAGTCATAGCTGTACAAGTGTGCAGTCTCACCATTTATCTTTGTTACTAATTTGTCGCCAACAGCGTTCCCTCAAGAGTGGTCCCAACAGAAGTATTACCTGGGGACTGGCTAGGAATGCAAATTTTGGGGCCGGGAATCTGGACAGTTCTTCAGGTGAGAACCACTGTGCAGCTGGTCTCTGTATCACCCCTCCCCGACCCCCAACACACCTGGAGCCTTACTGGAGCCTCGCCACGGAAGGGTGTTGTGGACCCAGTGCAGGATTTGCCATTAGAGGCACTGGCTCTAAATTTTGGCTCTGCCAGCTCATGGGCTGTGAACTTGGGTGACTGTGAGCACTGAGCTGATTCCTCAGTGGGTACCATGGTGACGCTCCCTCAAAACAAAGCCGCTGCAAAGATCAAAGGCGCGGAAAGTCCTTTGTAGACAACCAGCAGGGTTTATAGTATTAGTTCTTTTTCTCTAGCTAATATTTGCATCCACAAGTGGTTTTCTAAAGCAGATTTACTTTCCACCAAGGCTGAAGACACATGCACGTGGGCAAGAAGCAGAAGGAAAAAACAGAAACAGTGTTAGGTTAATAGTATCATAGAGAGTGTAAAGATTTAAATGTGATGTGTGGTTTCTATAAAGCCTGGGCAACGGATAAAATATATTTAAATGTAAATTCCACTTTTGTAGGTTTTACATGAAGTTTTAATAGATTTGGTAAATAATATAATGGCTGTATCCATCATATTATCTAGAAAATTGACAGCATAGGATTAAAAAAAGAAAAAGGGTTTTTTTAGGTGCTAAATTCTGGTAGGTTGGTATCAAAAGAATGGGGTGGTGGTCGGCTTACTTTCCAAGAAGAGGGTTTTGAGTGGTGTTTTCAAAGGGATTAAGGTCACAGATCCATACGAGGGTCTATATATGTGCCTGTGAACATATGTATACATTCTTACATGTGCATGGGGTATGCATGCACACGTGTGGACATACATGTGCATGGATGTGCAAATGCAAGCGCATTTGTGTGTGTATTGGAGGCTTAGATGTCAATTTCTGATCCTCTAGAGCATTTGAATTATTTTAAATTCTTCCTCCCAAATTTTATATGAAAGCCAAGATGGCACGCATTTTTAATAATACTTGTTAGAATACAAATAGGCCATTATATATTTCTTTCTTTTTCAAGAGCTTTCCCTCTCAAAAAGGAAAATATTCCAAGTGCTCGGGTGGTCTCGTGCTGCACTTTGCAGGTTTGCCAAAGCAACGGCTGGTTGAGGGAGCGGCTATGGAGACACCGGATGACGGCGGCGATTTTGCAGGGACGGAAACACCTCTTTGGAAAAAACAAGCACCACGACGAGACCCAGCCTCGGGGGCCTCAGTCCGCAGTCGCCTCCTCCTTAATTCAGAGAAGCAGGAGTTGCCCCCCGCACTGGATCGAAAGATTAATGACCCTAAGGGTGGAGTCGTATCCTAGCTTCAGGAGCCAATACACCAGCACAAGTGAGTGCATGTGTTCCCACACCAGCATGCCCACACATGTGCACACAGCACATACATGCACACATGTACACTCACACATGCCTGCACACCTGCACACACTAGCACACCACACACGCTCTAGCACATCTGCACACATGCATACACACATGTGTGCATTCAGTAGCATGGCTGTGCACGTGTGCTTACACACATGCGCGTGCACACTAGCACACCTGTACGCACACACCAGCACTCCTGCACACTCATACACTGGAAATCAGCACTTTCTCCCGCTTTGTGCTGCGGGCTTATGAGCTTCAGGTCCAGGTGTAAAATCGGTAGAGCCCCCCTTGGCACGTTTGCGGGGTATTTCCCATGTAACCGCTGGCGGGAGGAATCTCTTGGTGCCTTCTGTTTGTGGCAGTTGATCAGTCTTAGCAGGAAGAGGTAGAGCGGAGCGACGGGTGTCTGGCAGACAGCACTGTTAATCAGGACATATTTTATGACCGAGCGGCGCAGGGGGTTTTGGATTTCAGAGGCTTGTGAAGCGACGTGTGTGACTGTCCCTCCCCGGGGAGGCGAGCAGGCACTAACTGAGGTAGTGAGGGCTCTAAAGGAAGCAGAAGCACGCCAGGAAGCCTGAGCCCCGACGAAGGGCGCAGTGCCAGCAGCGCACGTAGGGGGCGCTCGTGCTTCCCGGGGAGCGCGGTTCTCACTGAGTGCGCTTCTGCACAGGGACTGCCCCATGGCAGGCGTCTGAGTGAACAGCCGCAGGAACAAACTGTGAAAAGTGTCACGTGGAAATCGTCTCCTTTGTGGAATCCCCAGTTCGTTGTTTTTACAGATGAGGATTGCCATTGTGGATGTCCCCTGATATTGACATAAAGCAGGGACAGGGAATATTTAAGCGTGTCTTCAAATACGCAGGCATATGAAAGGGTGTTTAATCGCACCACATGTCGTGTCTCATGAGGACAGATGGTAGCACTATTTTCTCCATCCCGTTTGGAGGGTATTTGTGCAACAGGTCCTGAAGGCTTTACCTCATTGTACCTTTTCTATGTAACATGGAAGGGTCATGTCTGCCGAGGAGTCGTGGTGTCTGGAAACAGCACCCATGTCCTTCTTGAAGAGGTTTGGGTGCCCAAGGGGGAGGGACCCTGGGTTCTGACTCAACACTTGACCTGTGCTGTCCGGGTACCTCTCCGAAATCCAGCCAGCTTTAAGCCTAAGCAATACACATGCAAGTGTGTCACCAGGGCTTTGAACATGTGTGTGGGTTTGTCTGTGCGTGTGTTAATAGCAAGTGAGCTGTAACTGAAACACCTCCCCTGAGTGGGTGTGTCCCTTGTGACAAGTAGGGATGTAAGATGTATGTCACTGGGAGATGCTCCAGGGACACGACGTGAGGTCAGGGGGCAGCTGCCTGCAGTCACCAGGAACGTGGCTTTCGGGCTGGAGCCTGCTTCAGAGCCACCTGGTAGCGTGTCAGGGTATAGACGGCTGGACCCAGCTGAGCACCTGATTTGGTGGGTCTGGGGAGGGACCCCCAGTCTGCATGTCTAAGGAGGTCCTGTGATGAGACCCTGGCGCCGCTCTCTGGTGACCACACTCTGAGACCCACTGGCTTGGAACAATAGGGACTCCAGCTCCTAACCGTCTCTGACTCACTTGGACATCACTACCTGGCTGTCTTATATCAAAAAGGGTAAACACTGTTGTTTCTTTAAAAAAATTCCTACTAATGTGTATAGCGAACATTCTGAAATCTTGCTTCTCCCCTGACACAACATTATTTAAAAGTAATTTAGGTGAATGCTTAGAGGAAAAGAAGGAAATTGTGTGTGTGTGATGTCCGAGCCAGGAACCCTAGGGTGAAGGTTACATAACAACTTATAAATTCTGCATGACAATAAAAACCAAACAAATAAGATAAAATTAAAAGAAAAATGATAAATCTAAATAGTTATTGTTACATACAATACAGAAAGGCTTATCTTGTGATAGCAGGAGCTTATAAATATTAAAAATAACAAAACTATTCAGATAAAAGGAAACAGAGAGGTTATTTTAAAAGAAGAAATAAAATTTCAATCATAAAATATCAAGATATTCAACCTCTTTTGTCATGATATTAATGATCATTTCTGCCTACGAATGCCGGGCATGTTAAAGACTGAGTGTCCAGGTTGGTAGGAGGTGGAGATGCTGGTGCTGAAATCCTGCAAGAGGTAAGGACAGTGGCACAGTCTTTGGTGAGCCAGTGTGGCCACATGGCAAACAATTTTGTGTGAGCACATCTTTTGACCCTGCAATTCCATTCCTATAATTTATCCTAAGAAATCGATTAGATACAGTTTATGTGCAAGGATGCCCAAGGCAACCTTGTTTGTAATATGAAACCTTTAGGCAGAACATAAATGCTCGTGATTGTTTCAATAATTACACAGTCATAGAATGCAAAGTCATCTGGCCACTGAAACACTGAAAACTATATTTAAGATCCCTTAAAGCGATTGTGTATTAGTCCGCTCAGGCTGCCATGATAATATACCACAGACTAAGCGGCTTACACAACAGAAGTTCATTTTCTCTCAGTTCTGGAGGCTGGAAGTCCAAGGTCAAGGTATCAGCAGGTCTGGTTTCCCCTGAGACCTCTCTCCTTGGCTGGCAGGTGGCCACCTTCTCATTGTGTCCTCACATGGCCTCTTTGTGCACACACACCCTGGTGCTTTATAAGGACACCAGTCCTATTGGATTAGGGCCCCACCCTTCTGACCTCATTTGACCTTTGTTACCTTTTTAAAGCACCATCTCTAAATACAGTCATGTTGGGGTTGGGCTTTCAACATATGGATCTTGGAGGAGACCTAATTTAGTCCATAAAAGTACCTATAATGTATCATTGATTGAAAAAAAAGGCCTATAGGCAAAACCACTATTTTTTTAAAAAAGTATATGTACGAACATCCCTCTCTCTCTTTGCATATAAATAGCTTCATATGTAGGAACAGAAATTAAAATGTCTTAAAAGATAGTAATTATGTTACCAGTGGTGAATAGTGGGTAATGCTTTCTCCTTTATTTCTTGTGATTTGTCTGGATACTTTATAATAAGCGCACTTTTATAAGCAGGACAAATAAAAAGTATTTTGTTTTTGACATAATAATACAAGCTTTGTGGCTTGAGCTTAAGGTCCCATTAAAAGAGCCCAGAGCCCAGTGTGAGCAGCCCCAGGGGCCACCTGAGAAAAGGTGAGGGTCTTTCCTGTCTAAAGGTCAATGTCGTTAAGCCATGGTTGAAGACACTTCCAGAGGCTGCACTTGCTGGGCCAGCAACTTCACAGTCAAAGCAAATGGCAGCAAATCCCACAAGGTTTCCAGCCAGATACCTGGACTCCCCCACTGAGCTCACTGCTCACACACACTGCACTTCTTCCCACGAGCTCACACTGTGGAGAGCCTTTGGGTCCTGCAGGGAGAAACTAGGAAGGAAGCACTCTTTCTTTTTTCTTTCCTTTTCTTTCCTTTTTAAAAAGATTTTCTTTATTTTATATTTAGGCAGAGGGGAAGAGAGGGAGAAAGAGAGGAGAGAAACATCAATGTGTGGTTGCCTCTGGCGCGCCCCCTACTGGGGACCTGGCCCGCAACCCAGGCATGTGCCCTGACTGGGGGACTGAACCCGCAATGCTTTGGTTTGTGGGCAGACGCGCAATCCACTGAGCTACACCAGCCAGGGCAAGAAGCACCCTTTCTTAATGGGGTCGTTGGTTTGTCTGGTGTTGACTTGTCTGAGCTCTTTATACATTTTGGATATTAACCCTTTGTCAGGTGTATCATTGGCAATATCCTCTTCCATTTCAGTAGGTTGTCTTTCTGTTGTGTTGATGGTTTCCTTCGCTGCGCAAAAACTTTTTAGTTGGTGTAGTCCCACCTGCTGATTTTTCTCTTGCTTCTCTGAAGAACATAGTCAATAATGTTGAGATAACTGGGCATTGGGGCAGACAGGTGCTTGGGGCAGCACAGGGCTGCTCTGAAGAGCACAGGGTTTGCTGGCCAATTTGCTGCCCATGTGAAACTGGTGCCGAATGGTATTGAATGTATACTCTGGTTGAAAAGTTAAAAAAATAAATTATAAAAACAGAAGCACCCTTCTCTTCCACGGGAAGGGTCATTTGGAGCTTGGTGAGAATGTGCGGAAAGTTCTTTGACAGCTGTTTTCTATAAAAAGGTCCAATTCAGCACCAAATGAAATTCCCTTGGGTCGTGCAGCACGGACACAGAAAGGCAGCTGTGGCCTCTCCCTGGAACTTTCTCCATGAGCCTGTTCCTGCCTCTTCTTCTCGCCCTTGTATTAAAAACCAAAGAGCATTCTGGCCGGCGTGGCTCAGTTGGCTGGGGCATCGTCCCATAAACCAAAAGGCTGCAGGCTTTATTCCCGGTCAGGGCACATGCCTGGGTTGCAGGTTTGGTCCCTGGTAAGGGTGCGGACAAGAGGTAACCAATGGATGTTTCTCTCTCACGTCAATGTTTCTCTCCCTCTCTCTCCCTCCCTTCTCCCCTCTCTACAATCAATAAGCATGTCCTCAGGTGAGGCTTAAAAAAACAAAACAAAACAGGAACATAAAGCAGGGTGATTGGACCCCCTTGGGTGAACTGAGAAACATTTGCTGCCGGCAGGAGTCAGCCCTTCACTTCCAACTGGGGAAAAAGCCCTCAAAACAAACAGCCCCCCCAGAAGAAGGTCTGACTATTGCAATGGCTTCCTGGAAGCTCTCAGTGCCAGGTCGCTGACAGCTAAATGAGGGGCACACTTTTGAGATCTTGCAATCAGCACTAATTGTAGAGACAAGGTCTGTGAGCTCAGAGAGGCTGCCTGGAGCCACTGGGACAATGAGTGATTGTCCCCTCGTGTCTGGAGTCAGGGACTCTCAGATCTGGTTGCTATGGCTGATGAAGCCCAGTGGCTTCCGAAGCGACAGTGGCAGCCGGTGGCGGGAGCTTGTTAAGGAAGCGGTGGGGGAGGGACAGTAGAGGGTTATGCGAGGACCTGGCCAGGAGGGTGTCAGGCTTTCAACAAAATGACAGGAGGGAGGGGTGAGCGAGGAGCTGGCTCTCACTCTCTGGACTCTGTATAAGGAATGTCTGCCCATAGCGATGCTTCCCCACCTCTCTCCTTCAGCGTCTGCGCTTCTGTCCACTTTTGCCCTGCAGATCGCATCTGTGTGGGCTGCTTTGACGATTTCTTATAAAGCCCCGATCCCCCTGTTTGCAGCTGCAGTCCCGCATCTCGGGAAGTCAGCCAGGCATTTCCAATCAGATGGCCTCGACATAGCAAAATAGAATGTGGCAAATTCCGCACCCCCCCCCCCCCCACCAAGTCCCTCCCTGTTCCTATTTCTGCATCCCAGGCTCAGCCTTGGACTGATTCCAGGTCCCCATGGCCAATCAGGAGCCTGATCCTTTCGGTCAATGTTCATAGCACCTTTCCAAAACAGAGGCGTTCTTTCTAGTATCCTCGTTCGAGCCTTCCCAGCGTGCCTGTGCCGGGCTGCCGCGTCACTGCTGCGTCCCTGCGTCTGCCCTTCCCCTCCTTTCCCCGCCCCCCTCTCCTCTAACCTCTGCCAAGCTCAGCTTCTGGAGATGCCACTTCCAGGACGATGGCCTCTCACGCGCAGCTTACAATGGCTTCTCGCTATCTGTTGCATAATTGATTTCCGCGGCTTACAATCAGAGACGTTGCATGGTCTTGCTGCACCCTGTTTCCAGTTACCTGCTCTTCCTTTAACCAAACCTTCTGCTTCCCAGCCTGAGTCCACTTTGTGGGTTCCTCCCCCGCCCCGCCATGGGGATGGTCTGGGAACACGCTGCGCCTTCCCACCCTGGCCGGTGTGCGCTGCTTGGCCTTTTAGCACGTTGCCTCCATCTTTCCGATCCGAAAGATCAACCTACCCTCTCTTGTGAAGCTCCCACTGAGTGCTCCCCCCCACTAGTCCATGAAGCCTTCCCTGACCTCACCTCTCCAAGACGAGCTCTGCTCTCTGAACTCCCACACCATTTTCTTGTCTTTAGCGCCTATATTTTACAAATACGCCTGCGGTCTTTTTGCCCTTTGGTGTTACTTTTTTGGCATGACTTATTGAAAGTTATTTATTGGGAACTACAGGCTCACAGGGAGTGGCAGAAGGAGTAAGGAGTCCTGAGATCCTTTCACTCAGCTTCTCCCAAAGTTGAGATTTCCTGTGCTCATGGTGCATGTCAAAACCAAGAAACCAACATTGTCACATGACTGTTAAGTAGACTCTACGCCTTACTTGGTTTTCATGACTGCTAAGTCCACGTTTGTATGTGTGTGTGTGTAGTTCTACATAACTTTATCTGATTATAGATTTGTGCGCCCATCACCGCAGTCAAGATACAGAGCTGCTCCATCGCCACAAAGGAAGGTCCTGTTGCTACCTCTGCGCATTTGTACCTGGCCCCACCCCAATCGCTTTCTCTGACCCTTGGTAACCACTAAATTATTCTCCATCTCTGCAGTTTTGTCATTGGAGAATGTTATATAAATAGTACCTTTGAGATCAAGTAGTTCCATTAAGCATAACCACCCACTGGTCCACCCAAGTTGTTGTGTGTGTATCAACAGCTCGTTCCTTTTTCATTTCTGAGTAATATCCCATTGTGTGGGTGGACCACAGATTTTCAATCATTCACCTGGCGAAGGGTTTTTCCCTGAATTTGGCTGTTATGAATAAAGCTGCTCTGAACATGCACATACATGGATTTTTATGAACATACATTTTCGTATCTCTGGGGAAGATGTTCAAGGGCGTGATGGCTGGATCATGTGGTAAGTGCATGTCTAGTTTTATAAGAAACCACCAAACCAGTTGCCAGGTGGTTGCCCCATTTTACAGCTGCAACAGTGACAGGCCTGTCTGCTCATAACCCAGGCGGCGGGTTGAATGTTTCCCAAGGCAGCATTATGTCCTGTGGGGCCCGCAGCTCTGACCACACACCTCTGGGCACTTTCCGGGAGCTCCTGCCCCCCCTTCCAGCTCATATTCTGTCACATGAGCGTTTTTATCCATGCCTCACTCCTTTCCTTCCCCCACTCTCCTCCAGACTGTCAAATCCTTGGGGTCAAAGAGGACGTCTTAATTGTGTAGACTCCAATTATTGGCACCTAGCAGGTGCTAATAAATATAGATATTTGTTGTGCAAGGATAAAATTCTGTAACATCTGTCCAAAAGAGGAAGAGAGAGCAGTGCATTTGAAGGCCCAGGGGAGTGGTCGCTGGCTCGTGTGAGGCCCTAAAAAGTGGTTCCCTGGAAACTGGGCTGCAGAGTAAAGGCCACGAAGGGGCAAGACTGAGGCCAGAGACAGGCTGTGAGGGTCCTCCTGGGAGAGGCCAAGGAATCTGGATGTGACGTGAAGACATGTGGTCATTAGAAACCCAGACACATCCACGTATCTATTGAAATGAATTTGTTCCTATCTTTAAAGCCATCAAGCGTGGCCATCAGCATGACCTAACAAAATGCCCAGGCAATTTTTCACTGCGAAATATAAAAAGAACATTAGAATAGGTTACTCTCACATATAAAGATGAGAAGGGTTTCCGGATGTGAAAGTGACAACATTGCTGGGGACATCCTTCGAAGCCTCTCTAATGCGGGCGATACTCTGAAAAGCCGTATCCGCCCTTCCTACCTGCTCAGACAGGTCACGGATGAAGGATGGACACCCCCCGACCCTGTGCTGGAGTCCTGGGGAACTGCACGGGCATTTCCTAGACTCCCGATAAGAGAAGAGGTAATATCTGGAGGAAGCAAAATGGATGCTCAAAAGGACCCACAGTGTCACAGCAACGTCTGGCCTAGGTAACCAAGAAAACACTTGACCAAGTACAAACCTGATGGGGATATTTTTAAACTGAAAATGAAAATCTCCTTAAATATCCTATAATCCGGTTTATTTCTCTCCTCAAGAAATTGAGGCATCTAATCCTTCATGAACGAACTGCTGATGTGCTGTAACCAACACTGTTTCTAATGAGATTTGGTTAAGTTACCATTGAGAATACATCCGGAGACAGTGAAACGTGTTGGCCGTTTTGGACTTAGTCAACGGTTTAAAAGAATGTTAAGAAGACAGGACAAATTGATTTGATCTCCTATGAACACGAGTACAGTTATTTTGCAATGTGTTTATCTTTCCCAAAACTATTTCATGAGAAATGTGAGGTGTCAAGACAGAGGCCATGTCACCCTTGGGAAAACTCCTGTGACAGGAATCCAGGGTCCCAGCTTTCTACCATGCACACCAAGATCATCTGCAGCACGGATGAATGAGTTTAATTCCGTAAATAAATACTGACACTCAAATAGGCAAAGCGCAATAACTGAAAAGAAAAAAATCTCAAATTCTAATTTGAAGTTTTGATATAGTCACAGATTACGAAGTTAAAAACTGGTTTCATATTTTCTACGAGTATCTGAGATTTCATATTACTTCAAGGACACTAATTAGGACAACTGTCTCAGGGGCTAGACACACACACACACACGAATTTCTAAACTAAAAATTCCACCTGTTTCCAAAGAGTAGCAAGTCATTGTTTCTTGTCTTAAATTGATTGATCAGCCACTTAACTATTCAATCCCAAATATAGCTGACCATGGGCTCTTGGTAGGTATAAATTGGACTGAATTAAAGACTACCTTTTTAAAGCAGGTACCGTGTGTGCTAGGAACTGATGGCATATAACATACATGTAGTGTGCACATACCACACACTCAGGTTGTTTATTGGTAAATGAGGAAAATCCCAGTCTGAGATATGCCAGGTGCATGAAAAACATTGTTAGTTCTCAAGCTAATGATGCCCTTAAGTAATTATAGTGCATACATATACACATGTGCTCTCTTCTGTTACTGTCTGTGTTCCGGTCTGTAAAACCTGCCTTGACCACTGGAGCCCCACCATCATTTGGTCACCCTCTGGTTCAAGCCCAGCGCGTTTGCCTTGTATTTGGAAGCTCATCTCCATCCCAACCCTGTCCCTTGAGTTACCTCTCACAATCTCCCAGCTACTCCCAATCCCACCCTCAAATATTCTACAAATTGTCTTTGTCCCACCGCCACCCTCCCGATGCCTCCTTCTCATGCCTCCCAAATGCCTAAAGTTCACCAGATGTGAGAGAAGCTGTGGCGCTTTCTATTCACCCCTGTGGTGTGTGGACTTGAAAGTTACCCTCCTGAAGCCCTCAGTTCAGTGGCCACTCCATCAACCCTGAGGTAGCACAGGCCTTGGTGACAAAAATCTCTGTAGCCCAGGAGGCAAACTGCTTCTCCCTCCCCATCCCTAGCCCTGGCATCCCCGGCGTCCACCTAATCTTCGCAGGGACCACAGAGAGAAGACAAAGACAGCGGCCCCTTCATCAGCCTCAAGGCTGTGTTTGTGCCAGCTGAGGGCAGAAGGAAGTAGAGGTCAGGGACATTCCTCCTCTCCCTCGGTGCCTTCTTGGGACCAGATACAAGTAGGCTGGTGCTGCTTCGCCACCCACAAAACCCAGCGCGAGCACTGCGTCCACAAGTTCTACCTTTGAAGGATGGCAATCCCGACATGGAAACACACCCCGTCTCATATGTGTTTGATGATAACCTCCTACGTGTAGATGGAATTTATATACTAAATGCTTTACATGTATTATGTCTTATATGCCCACTCAACCTGAAGAGACGGATTCCCTTGCTAACTCTGCTATATAGTTGAGGAAACTGAGGCTGAGAGAGGAGGTTAGTATGTGGTAGACCTGAGGTGCAAACCTAGGTGGTTTGGCCCCTATAATCTGTGCTCTTGACCTTCAAAGGTCAAGTAGCCACCATATTTCAAAATGGTGGCTACTGAAATAAAGCATACAGGTGACATGCGCAGGGAATTTGCGGGGAAAGGATGGATGTAAACGTGAAACACATCATTTTACTTATTTATAATTTGGTGCATTGTCAATATTTCCTTGGGCTGAAGCAAAAATTTCTCTCTTGAATGGTGACTTTAAAACAGCTCGGTTGACTGTCTTGCACACAATTCAGGACCCATGTTCACTGCTGAGAGAGATACCAAGCAACCAGAGAAGATTTTACATTAGAACAATATAGGTTGATTTGGTTATGAAATGAAAGGAAGACAGATACAGCCCAAAGCTGAGTGAGGAGGCTGGAGGCAGCACAAATACCCCCGACCCGTGCAGTCCTCCACAGCGACCTGACTGTGCCCAGTTGTGACACGTGAACCCCAATCATACTGGAGTGTTGCGCCCCTTTGAAGTGCAGCACTGTCTATAAAAAAGTTAATTTGCCAGTTTTGTTTTTCATATTTAAGCAATCTCTCAGGCTTTTTCAGGGCACAGGGAGAAATCACTTAAGGATCAAAGACCAATCAGCGCTCAGAGGAAGTGGGTGAAGAAGTGTGCATTGACTCCACGGCCCGCGTCTCCCTGAAGACGCAGCACTGGTGCTGGAGGGCCCCAGATTGCACGGAAGGCTGATACGTCACTGGAGCACCACAGAGGAATCACGAAGTGCCACCTCCCCACCCTCGCCCTTTCTTGCAGATAGAGGCAGGCAGCTCCTTCTATGGAAAATACTACTTTACTAGTTGCAGACAACATCTAGGGTGCCTTGTCTTTTAAATGACAGCAGCTGCCTCAGTTCATCCCATCCCATCTCTTAGCCATGGACATGCTTCGTGTTCTCTTGAGATCACATGGTGAGCAAAACAAACCAACGAGCAAAACGGAACTAGAGGTATGGAAATAAGGAACAAACTGACAGTGACCAGAGAGGAGGGGGGAGAGAATAACTGGGAAAGGAGGGGAAAGATCTAGTCAAGGATCACGTATAAAGGACCCATGGTAACGGACAATAGGGTGGGGATTGACTGAGGGAATGGGGGATGGGAAGGGCAGGGGAGAGTAATGGGGGAAAAACTGGGGACAACTGTAACTGAACAACAATACAAAAAAAAAATTACCGAGGGAAGGAAATAAAAAGCCACAAATTAAAAAAAAAAAATTAAAAAAAAAAAAGAAGATGTTCTGAGGTCTGTAGCTGTATGGCTCCACCTCCTTCCCCACCTCTGCCCTAACTCACCCACCTGGGGACAGGACCTCCTTGTCTTTTCCGTTTTTGTCAAGAATAAACTTTACATTTTAGATACAGGGACTTTCCCATACGCGCCACGCCCAGTTTCCCCTATTACACACGTCTCCCATGAAACAAGTAGTGAACTGATACAGACACATTATTATTCAGATTTCCTTAGTTTTTACCTAACTCGCGTCTTCCACCCCGGGGTCTCATCTAGGGTGCCGCGGCACATCCCTTCACCACATCTCCCTGGGCTCCTCTGGGCTGTGGCCGTTTCTCGGGTTTTCCTTGTTTTGGGTGACTGACAGTTGTGAAGAATGGTATTTTGTGCAATGCCCCTCAGCTGGGAATTGTCTGAGGTCTTGCTCGTTATTTGACTGAAATGATGAGCTTTTCTGAGGGGAAGACTATAGAGGTAAGTTGCCATTCTCATCACATCAGATCAAGGTCCCATGCTATCAATATGACATCACTGTGGGAGCCGACCTAGGTCACCTGGCTGAGGTCACCTGTGTCAGGTTTCCCCACTGGGAAGTTACTGCCCAAACACCACCCCCTCTCTGTCGCACACTTTGGAGGACGTCGCTGTGCACAGCCTGCACTTAAGGGTCAGAGTTTTCCAACACCTCTTTGAGGTGGTGTCTATATAAGTTATTTAAATTCTTCTACCAGGGAAATTTGTTTGTCATTCCTATTTATTTATTCAATTACTTATTTATATCAGAATGGACTCGTGGATGTTTGTTTCATACTTTGGATTATAATCCAATATCGCCTTATTTATTGCTCAAATTCTTTCAGATTCAGCCATGAAAAGCCCTTCCATTTGGTTCCAGTGGCCCAGACATATCCCCGCCACTGTTTTTCATTTTTTCTTTCTTTCCTCCTTTCTTCGTCCCTCCTCTCCTTCCCTCCCCCACGAGTGTACAGTCATAGCACGTGGGCGCAGACGGAACCTCCCCACTGTGTGTCGGCCGACCCATGCCCTGACCATAGTCAGGCAAAACCGTGCATCATGGGCTAGAATATTCAATTATATATTGGTTGTTACGACCCTAAAGACAAGAGGAGCATGGAAAGAATTAAAATCTAGCGGAGCCCAAAATAGATTTGTTGAATCAAATCATGTGGCTATGCCCCCTGAGGAGCGCAGGCTTCTGGAGCAGCCGTGGAGTCGGGAAGCAGCAGCACGGCTCGGGGAGCGTGCCGTGGGGCCGGGCCCGCCCGAAGGCCTCTTAGGTAGCAACCTCAGAGCGGAGGGGGCTGAGTTTCAGGAAGAAGCCAGTCACTGTCCCTATAAGGGGCTTCCCTGGTTGCTACAGACCTCAATGCAATGAAACAATGTCCCTGAAGGGCCTGCAGAAGTGGCCCTCAAATGTTTATGTATCATTTTCCTCAGCAGATGAGTGTCTTCTAGCTATAGAAAGAGCTCAGTACAGAAATGTTTTAGAGAAAAAAAATCCAAATTTTATCACTTCCCTGATGAAAGTTCGTGCAGTGTGAATGTTTATGAGCTATGAGTGTTTGACACCAGATCTGTAATTCTAATTTTAATGTATAATTGAGTAATTGACTTAGACAGGTGATAATGGGTAGAACTCTTACTGAGGTTAGACACAATAATGTAACATTTAAAAAATCATAGTAATAACTAAATTTACTTGTAAGTTTAATTTATTTGATTTATAAAAGTTATTTGTATTCCCAGAAAGCTTTTGTCAGTCAGATAATTGGAGTACCTAAAAAAGGAAATCAAATATATTTAATTTATAAATACAGTTTAATCTGCCAAGATGAAAAATGAACTAAATTTATAGATGGGACTAATCATTACTCAAAAATCCCTTAAAAGAACTTGTTCAAATTTGCTAGATACATCTAGAGAATAATAAAATTTGTGAGCTGAACTAAAAGTTAAAGGAATA